>JAPPVO010001618.1:0-22233 GCA_030407325.1 Camellia japonica | reverse complement strand
CTGGTATTGTGGTTTGAGAGTGTCGGCACCTTTTCTATGGTAGACGAACTTTGCATCTCCATCTCTTTATGATATTTGTGTGGTTTTGAACTGCTTATGTTTTGATCACGTTTTAAATGCATTGCATATCATTTGCATTGTTTATACATAGTTTTGTAAATATTGCATTATCATTTTGCATCCATTTCGCATTGTTATGCGTTGTCATACATAGGTCGCATTGTCATGCACTCCTTCACTTGCGTTGTTACGCAGTCTTAACTTGCATATCATGCATGTTGCTAACAATATTGTACCTGTTAAGTTTCTCTCTTTTACAGGCACGATATTGTATGTACGGTTCATTTGAAGCTGGCACGACCAGACGAACCGCACAGGTATTGTATTCTCCGCGCGAAATGTAACGAGAATTACATAATTCTCTTACATCCTTTCTGCATTGTAATGTAGTTGGATTTGTGTTTGATTGCTTAAAACTGTCGCATGTTATGCTTTGTTACAGCTTTCTTTGCATGATCATAAGTTATGCTCGGCTTTGTGCATTGTCTTGCATTTTGCCCCTACCTTCAGGTGCATATCTTATCTGTAGCTTGTATGCTTTGTCTAAGTCTTCGGCCTTGTCAAAAATGGGTCGTCTCTGGGCTTTGACACTCACTCCCGTCATTGTTATGACTTTCGAGTTCTGTCAAAGAGGGGCAACTGTAGACACCCCATTTTTGACCGTCCTTAAGACTTGGACGTTACCGTTTGAACATTCGGTGATCATCCTTGTTTGTGTTCGTCTTGAGTTCCCGGAGGTCTCGGCCACGCCCTTGCCTCAAGACCTCTCGACTCGACTATTTTGTGTTTGGTTTTGCACCAAACACTTGTGTTTTGCTTTTGAGGGGCAGGGAATGGCTTGTTGGCCATCCCCACACCTCACCGCCATGGCTTGAGGCCACCGGCCATTGTTTTGTTGCCATCGGCCAAATGTCTGGCCGGCAACATTCTTGTGGTCGGCCGACTTTGTTTTGGCCAATTTGTCATTTTTGGCTGGCCGACCACTGTGCATCTGCTTTTGGCAGATATTTTTGTGCCAGCTGTGATAGCTGGCACCCACTTTGCACCCCCTCCATACACGTGTATGGAGGGATTTCACTATTGCTTAGCTTGTTTTGTAAGCTTTGCAAGAGTGAATCTCTATAAAGGGAGGCTTTCCTCCCTCCTCAAGGGTTACAAAAAAGTTCCAGAGAGCTTTGAGATTAGGGTTTGCATAGCATATCTATCTATCTCTATATCTCCCTCTCTTTTTGCCTTTGTGTGTGTTTGTTCTTAGTTTTGCACTAAGGCACCTACCATTACACAATACCTTGGTTGCTGAGGAGCCAAAGGGTTATTCTTGAAGGTTTTGAGCCGGTTTAGACCTAAGGAAGGCTGCTAGAGCATTGTTCTTGAAGAGGTCTACAAGGGTAAGAACTTTCCCTTTAAATACCCCCTTTTTGCATAGGCTCTTAGCCATCCTTGAACCTGTTTTTAAGCTTAGTCTATAACATATAAAAGTTCTTATTTTAAGTGCTTAAAATAGTTGTTTAAGGTTGCTTTGGTGTTTGGGGTTGTTTGACCCCTCTTAGGCCTTGTTTGGCCCCATTTTTGTGCTATTTTGGTGAGCTCCGGGACCACCTTGTCTTGGCCTCCTCACTACTGAAATCCAGAGGGATTTCAGTGGTGGGGATGGTGCTTTAAGGTCCTAAGAAGGAGAGGGCCATCCTCCCTCCTTGTTGCCTTCAATATATGCCATTTTAGCCTCATGTGTGAGCACCATTGTTGAGATCATATTGGCCATGTCTTAGCTAGTATTTGTGCTTATTTTGTCATGATATAGCACTATTTTTAATTGGTTTAGACACACCATGCTTGCTTTGCATACTTGTCTTATAATACCATGAATTTGCCTTAACATGTGCTTAGCATTTAGACTACTATGCTTACTTGTTTTGGCTTAGCTTTGTGAAGCTTTTGTGCATAATTTAGTATGCTTAAGGTCTGTTTGGAGTTGTTTCGGCCATCCATGACATCCTTTGTATAGCCACCTTGCATTTTGGCTTGTTAGCCTTGGGTGTGTGAGTGTTGAGCATGCTTTGCTTGAGCTATTTCAGTGGTTTGGCACCACTTACCATGTCATTTCAGTCCTTATGGTATGCTTGTATGCTTGCATTTGATGCCCCTTTAATGTTTTAAGAGGTTGGTGTCTTATGCTCCATGTTTGGACCCTTTTGCATGCCTTTAGACTTAGGCCATTTAGATGCCATCTAGGTGTGCCTTCGACCTCGTTTTGGTCTGCCTTGGGGTGGTTTTGGGTCCCCATGGCCCTTTGGTCATTTGCTTCATGTGTCACATGGCCATAGTTTAAGAGCCTTGGGCCTTGCTTGCATGTTTTGATTGCCTTGTTTAGTTGGTTTGGCATCATCTTCTACATATTTTCAAAGCTTATCATGTATGCTATTTGTCCTCTTTTAAGTGTGCTTAAAAGTCCCCTCTTTATGCTTAAGTGTTGGACCATATGTGCATGCATGTTTGTATGTGTTTTGGCCATCATTTCCATAGCATTTGACCACTGTTTTGGGCTTGTTTGAGAGCTGCCTAAATTAGCTTAAGTCCATCATTCGCATGTTGTTGCATGCTCGCCTTGCGCGTTGTTGCATACTTGGCCTATCGCACGTTGTTGCATGCTTGAATCACATTGCATTTGGCATGCATTTCCTTTTTGTTTGGTTGCTTAACACGTCACATGCCTTGTGTGCTTGTTTGCATTGTCATGTTGCATACTTAGCTTGCATGCCTAGGTTGCATTGCATTGAGCATGCATGCCTTGCCTCTTGAAATCACCATGATAGAGGTTGGGCCTTATGCGTTTATTTGGTTTGCATTTCATTTGATATTGAAATGGCACACTTGGTTTCTTGGGCCATCTCGCATTGAAATGCGTGATTGGTGGTCCGAGAATCAAGGACCATCCTCCTTTGAGTCATGAACATGATAAGGAGGGTGTTGGTGCACACATTTGCTTGAAATGCATTGCCATGCCATGTTTGCCCTCTGCAGCTGTCAAAACAGGATTCTGCAGGCATACATGGCCGACCGACCACATCCAGTGCCGACTAGCCATGAATTGGTGGCCGAGAGCTCAGTAGATGGTCGATGACCACTCCTTCATGGCCGGTGGTGTCCCCCCTTGGCCGGTGACCTTTCACAGTGTTCAGAGAGTATTCCTTGGGACTTGTGCAGTCTTCAGAAGAGAGAAACAGTGCAAACAGAGGCAGCTTGTGCATGGTGGTGGATTTCAGAGCGAAGCCAATCCGAGCATGCGTGCATCCCTCTTCCCGAGGCCTTTTACTGCTTTCAGTAGCTTAATTGATTCATTAATTAGTTAAGTGTTGTATAAATTACTTAATTAGTTTATTAATTTGTATTATTCATTCGGTCTCTCCGAGAAAGAGCATAACTGTGTAATAAGTGTGGGTGCGTGTGTGCATGTCTTCCAACCTCCACTTCTTTCTCCCTTTTACTTACCTGCTTTTGATGGTTAGTATTAGGGCATATTTAATTTAGCATCCTTATGCTATGCATGCGTGCATCCATTCATTTGTACTGCATGCACCGGGCTCGGCGCATCATGCTAACTGTATAGTATTTCAAATCTAACTTGAATACGTGTTATTTGCTGCATTCCACATGCCATCCTAGGATTAGCCGAGCCTATTCTAGTTGCATTTTGTATGCGATGCATTATCCACTTGACATGAACTTGGATCATACATTGATTGCTAACAAGTTCTTTGTTTTGGCTCGGAGTACTCGGTAAGCTTTTTATGCTTTAGCATCTCGCATGAGTGTGAATGTTAACATGACAGCATGCTTACCATGTGGCTATATGCTTATGTGATATAAACTGCCTGAATGCCTGTGGGTGAAGGTTGGATTGTTTGAGTTGGAACGACTCATTAAAATCCGTGTTTTAGCCTACTCGTGAGTAGCAAATTTCAAACCATTTTCCAAATAAACGGATATGCGATGCTTTGTTCCAAATTAGGCGATCTAGTTTATAACTTTGTGTTGTGCGCATCACATAATAAGATTAGCTAATTAATCGGAATAAGAACACATAACGTTTTCAAAACTAGATATCATGATTAGTAGAGGCCGATCTTTGATCGGGCGAGCGGGGGTGCTCATATCTGACCTTCCCCAATCGTACCCAAGTTCCCGAGCCGAGGCAACTTTGGTGATGACGGACACGTGGCCTTAGGCAAACGAGTCAGGGTTTCCTAAATTCCCCCATAAAAAATATTTAAGTGGCGACTCTGTATCTGACAAAGCAGTCCATGTTTGGCACTTCTTTAAAAAAATCTGTTTTCCGAAAATGATTTGCCGGATTTGGACTCTTTGGTGATTTATCGGTCTTGCATTGCACTTTGCCAGACTAGATTTAGAACCGTGACTATTTGAGTCCGAACTGTAGCATGAGGCCCACGGGCACGTCTACACCAGTACGCCAGGGCTTGGGCCACTTCTCGCTTCCGCATTCTACTCGAGGTCCTAGTCTGCCGAGCTTGGTTCCTGAGCGAGCGGTTCGTGCACCAGACTGTGGGCCTGCCTGACCCGATCATTCCGATGGTGCCACTAGAGTCCATGTGATCAGCAGACAGCCTATCCATTGATGAGGTCATTCAGTTCATAGTGGGCCTGGATGCTGATTATTTTCGAGCAAAGGGCGACTATGCGATCTTCATCCAGACACACCTCATGCCATCTTTGACCAGTGCTCGTGGAGGTGAGGAGGCGAGAGCTCCTGCTGCGAGAGAAGCGTCTAGAGTGACCAGGGTGACCAAGGGCCATGCTTCCCGGGCGAGACAGAGGACCAGTTAGGCAAACCTTCCCACCATGCTGACATGCTGGCGGCATACTGGGGATGCTTATCAGGTCCCAATTGAGCCTGCAGCGGCTAGGCACGAGCTTGTTGGGGTTCGAGGCCCGACTAAGGTATGGATCACTCTTTAATATTTACACCCCACTTTTCATTTCAGATATGTTTATTGTGAACACTGATCATTCGAATGCATTTGCAGGCATCCATTGAGTACACATGGAGCGCTCTTGAGTTGATAGCCTCCTTGATGGGTATGATACAGAGGAGGGAGACGTTGCTTGGTCTCCACAGCATCCCGGTAATTTCTGCAATTTGCACTTTATGCTATCAAATTTCCACTGATGCACTAGCACTTCAACTGTAGTCTGTTCCAAACTACATTGATACACTGTATTGGCACAGTGCATTCACACACTGTACTTACACACTATATCTAACGTCTGCATACACTCATTTTGCATACCATGCTTGCATCTGATACACACACTACATACTATGCTTGCATCTGATACACACACTGAAATTGATATGTGACAATTGTCCTTTTCAGACCCCAGCTATACCGACTGCTCTGGCAGTGGGAGCACCAGGAGCGGCGGTACCTCCTCCAGCAGCAGTGAGGAGAGGCAGAGATAGGGGAACTCAAGACCAGAGCAGTCCTCTCGAGCCCATCTTGCGCGATGATGATGCTGGGACTAGCGACTCGGAGAAGGCAGCGAGTTAGCACTCTAGGTCATCTAAGAGCGGAGATGATGATGCCGGCTTGGGTTTTGAGAGTGGAGGTGACAATGCTGAGGAGGGTTCTAGAGCAGAGAGCGGAGACGATGCCGGTTCAGGTTCCGGCTTAGAGGTAGATTTAGACAGTGGAGCCGATGGAGATAGTGCCCCAGAGTCTTCTCTTTTGAGGAAGAGGACGAAGAGGGCCTTCCCGGCATGAGGCGACCGGCGCTGATTTTCTGATTTTTGCTTAGTTTCTTTTATGTTTGGTAGCATTAGCACATGTATAGCTCCAGATAGGTTTTATTTTGCTTTAAAGCTTCTACTCCTCTTTTGTAAAAAGCCATGATCGGAATAAAACCTCACAGTTTTTATAAAAAGTGTTATCATTTTTTGCATCATGAGCACCATATTAGCCTGAAATGGACATGGAATTGAAATGGCCAAGAGCACTTGATTGAAACAAAATTCTTAATTATGTAATGAACCGACCAACAACCAAAATACAAAAAGCAACATATAACTCGATAAACAAAATGCCAACTCGAAACAACACAACAACTCGATAAACAAAACAAAATAACTCAAATACAACTCAACCAACTTGCTAAAACCAAAAACACTCAAAATAAGACTTTAAAACACACAAAGAGCAGAACAAAACACATACTTTTTAGCATTGTTCAGCACAAAATGGACAACAGGCTTGAAAAGAAGACTGCCGGCCAGGGTTTGAGTTTGCCGGCCACCTGTCGGCCATCAATGTGCAGAACCTCTAGATTGTTGACAGGTGGCTTCCACTCACTGCCTTATCTTCTGAAAAAAGGTTGAACTTCGGGAATTCTTCATTTCAGCTGCAAATTCTTTACAAATGGAGCCATTTTTCGCCGAAAAGCTCTCGGATTGGATTGCGACTTTAGATGGCTCGGAAAAGGTAAATTTCTGGGGTTTCGGCATAAATGCACTTTTTTTGTTGAGCCGAACTCAACTTTGTTTTCCGTTCCTTCATGCCGCGGCTAGATGTTGGAACCCGATTACACATATCTTTAGCTTCGGGGGACAAGAAATATGCCTGACAATTGAAGAATTTCAGGCATTAATGGAATCCTGGCGTGATGAGGAAATCATGCCTCAGCCCCGTTTTGGCCACGCCTAAGCTTTGGGGCGGATATGTGGGCTTACTCTGCACGAGGCTCGATCTATGGCCCACAATGGAGAGCTAGATATTCCCAATTTGATTCATCGATTTTCTGACGTTAGTGACCGCGGCGACCGTCTTTGGCGGGATTTTCGGCAACATGCCCTCTGCTTATGTATGCTGGCTCATTTCCTTCTTGTCCCTAGTTTTGGCAAATCCAATATCCGATTGATCGAAGTGGCCCAAGGTTTGAAAGAAGGAAAGAGTTGTATTGGTTTGGCGCTGGTCAAGACTTTGATGGGCTTAGACGCCTTTCATCGGTGGGAGACTACCAGATTCATAGGGAGTCCACTACTTCTTCAGGTAATGTTTCCCACCCTTCCTCATATGTGTTTCTCACATCACTTGGCACTCATACTCTATTTTTCTCTCAAAGCCCTTTTCTCATTTTTCTCTCGTCATATATCTCTCTATTCTTTAATCTCTCTTTTCTTTCATCCTTTCCCAGGTGTGGCTTATGGATAAGCTGAAGGTAGTGGACTTTTACCCTAAGTACTCAGCTCGAGGCTATTTCTTCTGCCACCGACTAGTGGATTTCCCGAATGAGGGATGGTGGTGCAACTGGATGTGCAATAGGTCTGCTGTTGACATAGCTTGGAGTTGCCCCTGTCTTAACCTGACCAAGATGAGCTACAACATGGTTCGGCAGCCCGACATTCAATTGATCGGCCTTACACACTGTGTCTTCTACTTCCCATTCCAGTTCAGACGTTAGTTTGGGCATGATCAGACCCGCCCAGAGGAGGGGGTAGAGTACCCGGTTTCATTCCCCATCCGAGGTTCACATTTGGCTAGGTACTTCACTGCTTGGAGGACAAGAGAGTTATTGGCCCATGCCTCTAGTTTTAGTTGCGCCCTTTCTAGCGAGTGTTTGGCTTGGCTCAAGGATGAAGCACAAACCGGGCCCACTTTAGCTCCAGAAACTTCCACAAGCACGAGCGAGGGACGAAGGGGCACCTGACTCATCTATGCCCCTAGTTTATTGCTTTGACCCTTCTTTTCAAGTTTTTTCAATGTAATAAAAGCACCTTTGATTTGTATCAGAGAGGTGGAGAACTTTGTATTGAAATTAATGAAATTAAAGTTGTGAGCACTGAAAATTTTTCTTTTGGTCCAAAAATGATCTAAGTTGTAAAAGGTAAAATTTGAACAAAAATCAACTTTTATTAAAACTTTTCAAAACCATTTTCGAAAAGGATCACCACTTGACAAGCATAGAATCAGTCCACAAGATATACAACCCTGAATCAAAAGATGATAACTGCCCCTTGTTTGAACACCACTGCTCAGCACTGTAACTAGCTCATCTCTCAAAGTAGAGATCACAACCGAACTTTTAAGTAAAGAACAGACAGAGATGACCTGATTAGACACATGGACATGACAGTTGATTTGGAGGTGTTTACGGCCGAGCTTCAAGATGAAGTTGCCTATGTATCTCGTAGATGGGAATCAGGCCTTACGTAGTTCGGTTCAGGTTCACTCGAGTATTAACTCTTTCCTTTTGCGCTCTAACTTTTGCCAAGGCCGCCCTTTAGGGTTTTCAACCTTGCGAGCTTAGTTTTTCTTTATTTCTAATTTTTCATGCTCTAACTTTTGCCTAGGTCGCCCTTCTGGGTTTTCGGCCTAGCGAGTCTCTCAGGGATAGTATTTCTTCAACTTGTCCATGTTGATTGGTTGAGAAATTTCTAGGCCATCCAGGTCCATAAAAATAACAGCTCCACCCGACCAGATAGTTTTGATGACGTAAGGACCAGTCCAATTGGGTCTGAACTTGCCCCTAGGGTCATGGATGAGAGCTCGGTTGTCTTTCAACACCAAATCTCCCTCTTTGAGATTTCGGGACTTAACCTTCTTGTTAAAAGCCCTAGCAATCTTGCGCTGATAACCTTAAACATGGTGCAATGCTTTCAGCCTTCTCTCATCAAATAGCATCGGCTCTTCGAATCTGCTCTGCTGCCAGTCCGCCTCTGCTATCTGACACTCAGCTATAACTCGTAGTGACAGGATTTCTATTTCGATTGGCAGAACAACTTCCATCCCATACACAAGAGAATAAGGAGTTGCCCCTATAGACGTTTGGATTGAAGTTCTATAACCCCAGAGTGTGAATGGAAATTTATCTGGCCAGTCCCTGTAGGTCTCAACCATCTTCTACAGAATATGCTTGATGTTCTTGTTAGCGGCCTCAATAGCTCCGTTGGTTTGCGCCCGGTATGTAGATGACTTGTGAAAAGCCACATTGTATTTCTCTAACAAGTCTATCACTTCTTTCTTGAAATGGGAGCCATTATCTGATATAATCTCGTTTGGGACTCCGTATCGGTAAATGATGTTGTTTTTGATAAACTTAGCCACATGCACTGCTTTCAACACTACGTAGGACTGAGCTTCCACCCACTTTGTGAAGTAATCAATTGCCACTAAGATGTATTAGTGCCCATTCGACCCTTTAGATGTGACTGCGCCGATGATGTCAATTCTCCAGACTGAGAAAGACCATGGTGAAGTCATGTTATATAGTTTTGACGGCGGGATATTCATGCTATTAGCATGAATTTAGCATTTGTGGCATCGCCGAACAAAACCAATACAATCCTCCTCCATAATGGACTAGTAGTAACCTTGCTTGAGAATCTTCCAGGCTAACATTACTCCGTTCATGTGCGCTCTGCACTCCCCTCCATGGATTGCCTCCATCAGGCGCTTTGATTCCTCTTCTTCGATACACAACTTGTGCATTCCCAGATGACCTCTCTTGTACAGTTTACCTCCATAAATGATAAATTGGATGGCCATTGCCATATTGCCCTTTTGTCCTTGACATTTTTCCCTGGTGGATAAATCTCCTTTTCTAAGAAGTTCCAGATATCATAGTTCCAAGGGTTTTGATCTTGCACTTCATCTATTGCGGCGATAGTCTCATAGGCTGGCGAGTGTCTCTATTCAATGATGATCGGTCACATCCGAACTCCAAACGGGATGTCTATCATAGAAGATAGAGTTGATAAAGCGTCAGTGAACCTGTTGTTCTCTCTCAGTAGATGCGTGAAAGTTAGCTTTTCAAACCTAAGAATCAGAACATCAAGGGTCTGATGATAAATCTTCATCTTTTCTTCTTTGACTTTCTAGTCTCCATTTTCTTGCGAAACAACTAGGTTTGAGTCCTCGATAACATCCAACCTTTTTGTCCCCAGTTCCAGAGCGGTTTCCAAACCAGTGATACACGCCTAATATTCTGCTTCGTTATTAGACACCTTGAACTAGAGTTTGAAGGCTAAAGGTATATAGGAGTCATCGGGTGCTATCCGCAACACACATATCCTATAACCATACTGATTGGATGCTCTGTCAAAGTACATTGTCCAAGTCTCCTTTTCAACTTGCATAATGGCTTTATCTGGGAACAGGTATTCTGTTGCTTCATCCCTTTTTACTGGGTGATTTGCCAGGAACTCCACTATAGCTCTCCCTTTGACCGACTTGCGAGTGACATACTTGAGATCAAATTCGGAGAGGAGAAGCAACCAACGGGCTAGCCCACCCGTAAGCGTTGGTTTCTCAAAGAGATATTTGATGGGATCTAATCTCGAAACTAGAATTACGGAGTGAGCTAACAAGTAGTGCCTCAACTTCCTGGTGGCCCATACCAAGGCTAAGCAAGCTTTCTCCAACAGAGTGTAGCAGGTCTCGTAATCTAGCATTTTCTTGCTCAAATAGTAGATGGCTTTCTCCACCCTATCCTCAGATTCCTGAGCAAGCATGCATCCCATTGTGGTGTCCGTTACTGACAGACATAGAATCAAAGGCTTCCCCAGATCTGGTGGCAACAACACAAGCAAATTCTGAAGGTACTACTTAATCTGCTCAAAAGCAAATTGACATTGGTCATCCCATCGAAATTTCTTTTCTTTCTTCAAGAGACCAAAAAGTGGTTACAAGTCAAGGTTAATTTGGAAATAAACTATCTTATGAATTGCACTTTACCCAGAAAGTCTCGCATCTCCTTTTCAGTCCTTGGTGGTGGCATTTCTAAGATGGCCTTGATTTTGGAAGAATCTACCTCGATGCCCCTCTGTGTGATCAAGAAGGCCAGCATTTTTCCTGCTGTCACGTCGAAAGTACATTTCTACGTATTCAACCTCAGTCTGTATTCTCTGATCCGTTGAAAGAATTTCTTCAAGGCGGTGTAGTGGCCCTTTCTTTCTTTGGACTTGACAATCATGTCGTCTGCGTACACCTCGGCCTCTGTGTGGATCATATCATGCAGAATAGTGGTCGCAACCTTTTGATAGGTAGCCCTGACATTCTTCAGCCCAAATGGCATCACCCTGTAGCAGTAGGTCCCCCACGGCGTAGTGAAGGCGATTTTCTCTCTATCTTCGGGTGCCATCAGAATTTGGTTATACCCAGAAAATCCATCTATGAAGGAGAGCAATGCATGGCCCGCGGTGAAGTCCACCAACTCATCGATGTGCGGCAGAGGAAAGTCGTTCTTCAGATTGGCTCTATTCAAATCCTTGAAGTCCACACACACTCGGATTCTATCATCCTTTTTCGGCACTGGGACGATGTTGGCCAACCAAGTCGGATATTTAGATACTAACATGAAACCTGCTTCGATCTGCTTGGTGACCTCTTCTTTGATTTTCAATGCTCAATTCGGACGGATTCTTCGCAACTTCTGCTTGATAGGTCGGGCCTTGGGATAAAGAGAGATCCGATGCTGTACAATCTCAGGATTGATTCTAAGTATGTCTTCGTAGGATCACGCAAAAACATCTTTGAAATCTTTTAATAAAACGACTAAGCGCTCCCATTCCTCTGAAGACAACGTGGACCCGATCTGGACTAGACGCAAATCATTTTCAATACCCACATTAACAGCAATGATTTCATCAGCAAGGGGTTTTGCAAACCTCTCCTCCTCTCGATTAATCAAATTTTTCAAAACCAAAGGAATTCCTTCCTTATCGTTTTCATTAAAATTCTGAAAATCTTGGTCAATGCAATAAACAAGCGGCATAGAGAAATACTCAGAATCAATAGCGTTCTCATTCATAAAGTGCAGCTCATCCAGCTCTCCAGTTACAACCGACTCAAAAGCAAAAGAAAAAGAGGACCTGGACAAGACCTTGGCATCTGGGTTATCACCCCCAGGAAAACCAGACTCGGACTCAGAAGAATCGGAATCTGATTCCGACTCCACAGACTCTGTGGAATCAGATTCTGGTTCATCACCCGACTCAGAACTAGACAGGTAGCCCTCCTCCAACTGCCAGACAAGAGATGGTGCTTCAGATGCATCCAAAATGCTACTAGATGGGTTCACACCCAGTTGGTCCGTGATCATGGAGATGGTAAGGTTATCTCCCAAGCTCTTTGAGTCGGCCGGAGAATCTGAAAGGAGATATGCTAGTGCTGCTCATACTCCAAGCTCGCTGTTGTCCAAGTCATTTTCCATGCTCTTCTCAACTTCAGTACTTGGCTCAGCCTTTTTCTCGGCGTCACTGTCTTGTAACTGCAGATCGAAGAAGATTTTGAAGCCGGGGACACGCTGCTTTGCAGAATTCTTCCAGGGTTCGGGAAAGCCGCAAAATGGGAAGTTTTCACCCTCGCTAAACAAAGTGGCCATTCAGAGTTCCCCGGACTAGCCTGTGAACAAGCTCATAGCTTTTCCTAGCTTGCTTGGCTCTAGCTTTGCCTGCCATCTCTTCTCTTTTCCTAACCTAATCCTCTTTGGTGGGTACATAACCCAGACCGAAGGCATGCAGATTATGCGGCACATCGGCCAATGCTATGATGCCCTTCCGGCCACTTCTTCCCAACCCCATTCCTGGCACGTGTTGGAGTTTGTTCATGAAATAGATTGATTGGGTGCTGACATACATGCCCTCATCTGCTGCCAGGATGGTTTGTACTACCTGGGCCTTAGCCAGCATAAACTCTGAAAGGAAAATATCCTCTTCACCATGAACGATCTGCATCACTGGTGTAGTTACCTTTGGCGGAGGATGGATGGATGAATTCCTAAAGATGATCGCCACTTCCTTCCCGTGAGGGTATTTCAACATTTAGTAAAGGGTAGAAGAGGCTACTTTCACAAGATGCAGCCAAGGCCTCCTTAGCAGTAAGTTAAAAGTGGCTGGCACATTTAGGACATGGAACTCGACATCCTATTGAGCTGGGCCCACCTGAACTCGGATTTGTACTGTGTCCATCACCTCCCTATTTGTGTGCCCGAATCACTTGGGATGTGGGCACGAAGTTTGCTGGTTTCAAGCCGATGGCCTAAGCTGTGTGAGAATGACATACATTGATAGCTGACCCGGTGTCAACCAACACCACTGGCACCTATTTTTCTGTGCACTCAACAGATATGTACAGAGGTTTGTTGTGTGCTGAGCCATCTGGCAGGATTTCTTTATCAGAAAAGGTTAGGGTTGGCCTGGCACCTCTTGGGAAGACCAATCCCACAAGCTGTTTAGGGGTAGTGTCGATGGATAGTTTGGCTTTGTCCATTGTTGATAATACAGTCTGTCGATGCACTTGAGAAGCCATGAGCAGCCCCCAGATTGAAATGTCGGCTTGGATCTTCTTCAGTTGCTTCAACACTGTCTCTTCCTCCAACTGCTTTTGTTTTTGTTTTTCAACCTCTCTATCTTTTCCAGAGGCCTGAGCTTGGTTTAAGTGCAGTGGTTTGAAATACCGCCCATTTCTCGTCATGTGGTCTATCTCTTCTGCATACCACGTATTATTTGGCAGGGACTCATCCCAGTCTTCATCGGTGTGGGCCAGATGTAGATCGTTATCTTCCTACCATATACCTCCAGCAACCGATAAATAATTGTCTGGCTCCGTTCTGATCACTCTCACGTCACAAGTATCCCCCGTAGGGTGTTGGGCCATTACAGCTTTTTGGTTGTCTTCAATCCTCTCTTGTTCAAACTACTTCAACGCAGTTTCCTGTTCTGTGTCCACAGTACTCACAGTGCCTAATTCCTGAGCTAAATCATTCACGTCGATGTTCTCCGACAGTTTTCTATTTTCATCGGCCATTCTGGCAATTGTAACAATTCCTGCTTTCCTTTCTTCTGGTTTTGTTTTAGTTCCTTCCTCCCTGTCAGGTTCATCACTCAACCACCCTGAGTTGTCCGTTGACCCATTCAAATCGAACCAGTCAATCTGCACATCCCCTTGATCTTGTTCATCGAAGAACTACAGGTTGTCTAAGTCCTCCTCAAGCTCTGCCAGATCATCCAAACCTTGGCTTGGGCCATCCTCCCTAACCACATTGACCTCCGCTATGGTTGGCAATACCACTTCCGGCTTGACTTGATCAATCGACACAATGTAGCAGCACGGATCATACCCTCCCTCGGTCAAATCCTCAAAGCACTCAGGCAGCGGACTCATACTCTCCTCTAAGGCCAGCTTCCCTTCTTCTGCCACTGTCACCACCACGGGTTTACGTTGGAGTGTGGATGTGTCCATCATGCACAAATCTGTGCTTTCAGGAATGAACACCGCTGGTCTAGGTAGGTGGGAAGGGGTAATATATATGATGGGGTTGTAGGGGAGGGCCAGTGTATGGATTAGGTTTAGATCGTGAGGTGGGGGAACTTGATTGTGGGCCGGGAAAGGGTTGGTAGTTACATTTGGCATTTGAGGTGGTGCGATCACCTTGTTATCGATGAGGTCTTGAATCTCATGATGCAACTTTAAGCATTGGTTGGTGTCGTGACCGTGCTGCTGATGAAACATACAGTACTTGGCTGGGTTGTGTTTAGGTGGAAGACGATTAGGTAGTGGGCGAGGCTCTAACGGCTTGAGGTGCCCCTTTTTCATCAACACTCTCAGGGCTTGGGATAAAGGCATATAGAGTGGGGTGAAGGTCCTCTGGGATCGGGCCGGGTTGTTTGAAGTTTGTGGAGTTGTATTGGCAAAGGAATTGGCGGTCTTGGTTGTGGTGGTGACAACACTCACATTAGACGGCCGTGTAGCTGTGCTACCACTAATGGTTGTATTAGAACTGCGCACAAAAGGCCTCTTGGCCTGCTCTTTCTCATCATTTATCAACCCCTGTTTCATGGCGTCTTCGATCTGAACACCCATTTCATAGAGCTCGGTGAACGTGAATAATGGTAGGACGATAATTTTCTGCAATAACTTCCCATGCAAATTGTGGACTACCATTCTTATCTGATCTTTCTCTGAAGGTCGTGTAGTCATTATTGAAGCTTTGGCCCTCCACCTCGTCACGAATTCTAAAAAGCCCTCCTTTGGCTTCTGGCGCGTTACTTCGAGATCACGGGTTGTGACCTCAATTTGCGTGATGTATGAGTACTGTGCAACGAAGGCCTCAGCCATTTTCTCCCAACTCTGTTTCACAGAATCCTCCAGCTTCGCATACTATATGGTGGCTATACCAAACAAGGTCCGCCCAAAGAGTGAGAGCTTCTGCAATCTGGTCAGGCCCATCGGCCGCAGGTTGTCTGAAAACAGTCGAAGGGGAACCATGGGGTCTCCAGAGCCATCGAATCGATCGATGTGTGGCATTTTGAACCGGTCTGGCAATGTCACCGCAGAGTCGGTATACCCATCTTCTATATCGGGGATAGAATTAACACCCTGTGCTCTTTTGAAAAGCTTCTCCAGCTTGTTGACTTTAAGTACAGTCGGGTTAACCACAAACTCAAATGGAGCCTCGGTTTGATACACAGGCGCTTTAGAGGCTTGTAGTGGGATCAGCTCCGTCAGGTTGCCCTGATTCTTAGACTGAGTATTAGTGGTATGGACTGTGGGTCCGGGTGCTGGAATACCCGTGGGAGGTGCATGAGATGTAGAAGCCGCTGCCGACTGTAGTTGTTGTTGTTGCAGCCTATTGATGACCTCAGCCTGGCGTGTTGTGACTTCAGCCTGTTGAGCAGCGTCTTGCTGCATGGTTTCAACTGTTTGCTGAAGGTGGTGGATTAGGCCCACCATGCTAACCGGGGGATATTGTGCCATCGAAATGGGCGAGTGATCTCATACTGGACTGGATGTAGAAGACTGAGCCTGACTAGATGCAGGTGATTGTTGGACTGGTGAATTATGTCTAACTCTTCTCCGTCTAATAACCGGTGGGAGTGAAGCAAACACAGGTTGTCCCCTAACAAGCTCTCCAAATTTGTACAACCTCCTAACACGGGTCCAGAGCGCTTGGGGGGTATCCGAATTGTCCGAAGCTATGATGTTATATTACTTAACAAAAAGAAATAAGCAAAAAAAAAAAAAAAACAGTAATCAGAAATAGCACAGCACCTCAGCTCAGATGTTAACAACACTCAAATGTAATCAAAGCCGTAAGACTGCACTCAACACAGAATTCTGCTCCCAAAACTGATACCCAACTTGCAACTGATACGCACGTTCCTGTACAGTTTCACTGTAAAGCACATACTAGTTAAGTGAGATCCAAAACACCCCTATGAGAGGGTAGGGTTACCCTGTCCTAGTTTCATCAGGAACTAGGGTTCACTACTCAAACAAAGCGGTTTCACGCAATCCTGCATTCGAGTAAGCATAATGTCCTAGTTTGGATCAGTCTCTATGGTTTTCGATATGCAACCAGGCCAAATGGTCAAAAGGGTACCTCGGCAAAACTACCTAATATACCTCTCGCACCTAACACCGAGAAGTGAAAGGAGGATCAAACGGTATAGCGGTAGTCCAGATCCAAGAGTTGTGTTCCCATTATGGCAAAGCTCGCGACCAGTTAGCCTTTTGGCAAGCTTTTCAGGCAAGCCTCCAACAAACCGTCCAGGAATAGCAGATGGCAAACACAGTGACTTAAGCGCACCAATGCAAATGTAATGCAAAGAAACATATAAGTGTATATAAAATTTCATATCATGAGTTCGAGTCAAGTTCTCTAATTTCCCAGCAGAGTTGCCAGAAATTGTAGCTCGACTTTTTCGCGCCCCCTTTCAGAAGTTCTACATAATAAGCCCTACAGTTCGGACTCCCGCGGTTCTGAATCTAATCTCACAAGTGCAATGTGAAATTGATAAACACCAATGAGTCCAAATCCGACAAATCTTTTGGAAAATCGATTTTAAATCAAATTGCCAAAAATGGACTGCTTTGCCAGATACAGTCGCCACCTAAATATTTTATTTTAGGAAAATTTAGGAAACTCATGACTCGTGCCAAAGGCCACGTGTCCGTCATTACCAAGATTGTCTCGGCTCGGGAACTTAGGTACAAGAGGGGAAGGTCATGAATTGAGTACCTTCGCTCGCCCGATCAAAGATCGGCCTCTACTAATCATGATATGAATTTTATTTACATTATATGCTCTTGTTCCGGTTTATTAGACTAGCATTACTATGTGATGCGCACACACACTAGTATAGACTAACTTGTAAGAATTGGAATACTTCGAGTCACGTTTGTTTGCAAAATTGTTTTGAAATATGTACCACTTGAAAAAGTGATCGCATATGAACATTACTCAAATTATCCCAATTCAAGCAACTAGCCTTCATCTACAGGCATTCAAGCAATTTATCATTTAAGCAGTTAGCCTCATGGCAAGCATGCTAGACATGTCAACAATCACATTTATGCAATTATACTAGAGTGAGCAAAGGCTCACCTCCCAAGCCAAAAAAGGAATAAGTTAGAAAAATGCATGATTCCTAACTATGTGATATAACTAATACAACACATACGATATGCAATCTAAATAGGCTCGGCTACTTAACATGGCATATGAAACAATTTGATAGCATGCGGTCCAAACACGTATTCAAAGAAATATTGAAACGATAATGCAGTTAGAATGATGAACCGAACCTCGGTTCATGCGATACAAATGGATGCAAACATGGAGAATGCTAATTGAAATGTGATGTCCCTAAACTAACTCATAAGCAGTAAATAAAAGGGAGAAAGACGTGGGGTTGGAAGACATACACATTATTACATTGCGCTCTCACGAAGGAGAGTCTGAATGAATAAACTAAGCTAACTAGCTAACTAAGCTAAGCTAAAGCTAATTAAGCTAATTATTACAAACCAAAACGAATAAACTTGCTAAACTACTTAACTAGTTATTACAACACTTGAATTAACTAAGTAGTTAACTAACTAATTAAACAATTACAACACAAGTGCAATTAAAATAAGTAATTAAACTACATAACTAACTACTACGCCTCGGGAACCGAGGAACGTTCATGCGCATGCTCGATTTTCACTCGAAAAGCCACTGTTTTGCTTCTGAATGCTTTTATTTGCACAGTTGAACACCAACACTACTGCTCACTTTACTTTGCCTTACAAACTCACTGCTCAATTTTGCACGAATGGCCGGTCGGCCAGCGATGAGGAATGTCGGCCACCTGCCGGCCATGGAAAGTGGCTTGCTGGCCACTGCTGCACAAGTTCATCTCGCTGCAACAGAGGACAAACAGAGCATATACAGGGTATTTCAAGGGTTTGTTTGCACAACTTACCCCTTATTTTCATGAGCAAATCAAAGGAGAGGCGAGTTTGGTTCACAAACCATCGATGGATGCAATTTCATTGCGTGATGGCTTGTGAAACCAAGTGTGCAAATTCAATAAATGCAAAAACAAGACATAAACCTCCTCCCTTTCATGAATGATCAAGGGAAGTGGTGACCTTGGAACCTTGAATCATTTCATCACTAATGAGTATGAAATGGTTCAAGTTTCCATGTGTTCAATTAACGTCCGATTGAATACAACCAATTATTATCTTGCACCATTTTTTAGTCCCAATTTTAGTTTCTCATTTTAGTTTACCAACCATTCTATAATCCAATGAAGTCCAAAGGGTGAGATTAAGTCCTCTAATGGAAAAAGAACTCAAACCAAAAGTTGTTGTAAGCATGAAAGAGACATCATATCGTTGGTAATGAACCCACTAAGGGATTAAACCATTAAGCATGACATCTCAATCTCATGCTTTAAACAAACAAATAGTTTGAACCACTTTCAAAGCAAAATAAAAAGCCAAGAAATGAGGGAGATTGCAGAGATGATTAAGTGCTGAAAATGAGTGAGAAAAGTATAAATAAATGCTACCAACTCAAATAAGATGGTGTCTAAGGCCTAGAACACCAAACTCATGAGGACTATTACACTATAAGCATGCAAAGCAAAGCTCAAATGCAAACAACAACCCAAAACAGTGCTAAAATAGTCTAAAATAAGTCCTAAATTATGATGGAATTAAGCTAAAAATAACTAGATTAAAATGCTAAAACATGGCACCAACTAGGCTATCAAGCAAGACACGAGGAGGGGAGGCTAACCCCTCCAAATTTGGACTTCAAAACATGATTTTGGCCACTGAAAAAGCTCTGAAAATCAATGTTTAAAAGCTTGGAAAAAGATAGTAAAAGGGTGGGAAACACAAGGGCAAAGGCCTCCAAAACAAGGTATAAAGAAGGGCTATCAACCCCTCAACCTTTAATGGCCTTAAACCCAAGCTTCAACCCAAAAAACACAGAGTTTTGACAGCCCAAAACAATGGAAAAACAGTAGGAATGATAGCAAATAAAACAAAGCTACATGCAAAGTCTTATAACTCTTGAAGAAAAGAAGCAACTCCAAGCAACAAAACCAAGTAAACACACCCTCTAGAGCTCAAACCAAGCTCAAGGACACCTCAGCTTAAAGATGGTGAGATTTGGTTAAGGGTGTATAGCCAAAAGTTAAAGAATTATAGGCAAAAGTGTAGAGATTTGGTAGAGAGAGAGGAATATTTTTGATCTCAAAATTTTCTAACCTTAAAACATGAGAGAGGGGCCTCTTATATATACAAAAACATGAAATTTCCTCAAGGAGATCCAACCATACATGTGGGGATACATGCATGCATCTGTGCAAACAGCTAGCACAGTTGACATAAAATATCTACAAAATACACTGGTGGCTGGCAGCCTAAAAGAGGTGGCCTATAGGACACCAGAGGCTGCAGGCTGGAAAGCTTGGCTTGGTCCAAAACTGAGACAACAAAGGTACAGGGTGTGAAAGGCTCAAAGTTGTGGTATTCTGCTGAAGACTTCGAGCACTTGGTGAGCATATAAACTCATCATCAGGTGTGCATGCGAGGACGTCCAAGTCATAAGGGCCGTTAAAAATGGGATGTCTACAATCCCTAATCATATCAATGTAACCTTTTGTCACCAATTTTTTCTCTAACAACCACTAGATTATATCCCGAGGTACTCTATCATATGCTTCTCAAGATCGATAAAAATCATATGAATGTCTCTTTTCTTTTCTCTATGTTTTTCTATTATTCTCATCAAAAGATAGATCGCTTCTACTGTTGACCTACCAGGCATAAACCCAAATTGATTCTCTGACACCTCTGTTATATCTCGCAATCGACATTTCATCACTCTTTCCCACACTTTCATTGTGTGACACATTAACTTGATTTCTCTATAGTTGTTGTAATTCTAGACATCTCCTTTATTCTTATATATTGGTACTAAAATACCCTTCCTCCACTCCTTTAGTATTTTCCTAGTCAACAAAATCTTGCTAAATAACCTAGTCAACCAAACAACCCTTTCTTACCCAAACATTTTCACGCTTCAATAGGTATATCATCGAGTCCTAAAGCCTTATTCAATTTCATCTTCTTAAGTGCAAACTCCACTTCAAAGTCCCTAATCCTATAATAGAACTTATAGTCCTGATTTTTCTTATTATTGCCTACTTCCTCCCCTTTTGACCTACCTCCATGTTCCTTATTTAACAACTTCTCAAAATAGATTTTTCACCTCTCCTTAATCTCTTTATCCTTCACCAACACCTTAGAGTCCTCACCTTTGATGTACTTAACCTAATTAAAATCTCTTGTTTTCCTTTTTCTTATCTTAGTAAGTTTGTATATCCTTTTCTCTCCCTCCTTACTATCTAGTCTAGTGTATAGTTCGTTATAGGCTTTCAACTTAGTCTCTCTTACTAATTTTTTGCCCTCCTTACTGGCCAATCTATAGCGCTTAAGGTTTTCCTCAGTTCTATCATTTTGCCACTTTTTAAATCTCTCTTTTTTCGTCTTTATTACCGCTTGGACCTCCTCCCTGCACCACCAAGTTTCCTTAAAGTTGGGTCCCTTTCCTTTCAACTCTCCAAGAACTTCCCTTGAGATTCGCCTCATACAATTGGCCATTGAGTTTCATATAGTGTTAGCATCATCTTCCATGTCCCAAGTACCTTCTTTATCCATTCTATTCTTAAATATGTCTAGTTTATCTCCTTTTAGGTCCCATCATCTAGTCTTGCGACGCCCACTATCTTTCCTAACTTGGTATTGCCCTTTAAAACATAATCTAGTACCAAAATCCTATTTTGAGACGTCAAGCTCTCTCCAGGAATCACTTTACAGTCACTGGATTTTAGACGGTTCCCTTTTCTTACTAGAAAGTAATCTACTTGATTCCTAATTGACCCACTCTTGAAGGTTATCAAATGTTCCTCCCTCTTCTTATACATAGTATTGGCCACAACTAGATTAGAAGCCAACGCAAAATCTAAAATACTCTCTCCAGTCTCATTTCTATCACCAAAACCATATCCACCATGCACCCTCTCATAACCTAGTTTATCTACTCCTACATGGCCATTGAAATCACCACCTATAACTAGATTTTCTCCTACGGGTATCTCCTATAATACCTTATCCATTTGGTCCCAAAAAACTCTCTTAGTCTGATAATCTAATCCTACTTGGAGGGCGTATGAACTAATAACGTTTACTATATTCTCTTAAATAACTAGTTTAACTAACATAATCCTATCACCTTGGCAACTATTATTCCTACCCCATTCTTGTGTCTATCCTTGCCACTATAATATAACTTAAAACTGGTATCCTCTATTTCCTGAGATTTCTCATCCATCCACTTAGTTTCTTGTATGCAAGCTATACTAACTCTTCTCCTAATCATGACATCTACCAATTCCATAGTCTTACCAGTTAAAGTTTCTATATTCCATGTGGCTACTCTAAACCTATAATTTTGGACTAGCTTCTTTATCCGTGCTCGTCTAGAAAAATGCGGAAACCTTTGCCCATTTTTCATCACACCCAGGCATCGATGTGGCACCCCTTGCTTACTTTTCAAAACACCCGAAGGCAGGCACAATGTGTCACTTAAGGGGAACAGCCTAGCATTTAATTGATTCAGAATATTAGGCTTCATGTTATAAAGGATCCGAGCGGCTTTTTTACGTGTTGGTTGTCGGCTACCTAACGCACAACCCTCTTCCTTTATCCAGGCTTGAGACTGGCGAAGTTGTTAAGCAACCTCGGCGGAGTTACCTAATTGCTATAGGGGTATTTTGAGAGAAAAAAAAAAGTGAGACATAAGCATCAAGTTCAA
>JAPPVO010001617.1:0-38983 GCA_030407325.1 Camellia japonica | reverse complement strand
TAGCATACAGTATGATAGCATGTTTGCATTCATTCATCTGTTTTGCATGCACCGGGCTCGGCGCATCATTCTAACTGCATCTGTATTTCAATTCCAAATTGAATACGTGTTAGTTGTAGCATTTCACATGCCATGTTTAGGATAGCCGAGCCTGTCTAGATTGCATCTTTGCATGTGTTGCATTAGCCTATTTTAAACATGAACTAGGATCATGCATATGATTACTAACTAATTCCTGTTTTGGCTTGGAGTACTAGGTGATCTTTTATGCTTTAGCATACCGCATGCGTGTGATGTTGCCATAATTGCATGATTACCATGAGGCTAGCTGCTTATGTGATATAACTGCTCGAATGCCTGTGGATGGAGGTTGAATTGCTTAAATTGGGATAATGCATTAAAACTGTGAGTTTTAAGCCCATTAGATAGTGGCAAAACCATCTTTTCTAAAAGCCCACTCGAGGGTGGCAAAACCTGCATTTTAGCCTACTTGCGAGTAGCAAACCATTTTCAAAACAAACATGAAATGTTTTGTTCCAATTTAGGCGATTTGGTCTATACTTGTTTGCTGCGCGCATAACATAGTAATTCTAGGCTAATAACCGGAATAAGAACGCATAATGTTTTCAAAACAAGATATCATGGTTAGTAGAGGCCGATCTTTGATCGGGCGAGCGGGGGTGCTCATAGCTGACCTTCCCCAATCGTACCCAAGTTCCCGAGCCGAGGCAACTTTGGTGATGACGGACACGTGGCCTTTGGCACCGAGTCAGGGTTTCCTAAATTCCCCCATTAAAAAATATTTAGGTGGCGACTCTGTATCTGGCAAAGCAGTCCATGTTTGGCACTTCTTTACAAAAAAATCTGTTTTCAAAAACGATTTGCCGGATTTGGACTCTTTGGTTCAGATTAAGAACCGTGACAATTTGAGTCCGAACTGTAGTGAATCCAAATGAACAGAACGGGGGTTCATCCCCCCGGGGCGTTCGGGGACGTCTACAGTTTCTGGCGACTCTGCTGGGGAAATTAGAGAACTTGACTCGAACTCGTGATATCTTGTTTTGACTACACTTATGTGTTTCTTTGCATTGCATGTGCATTGGTGCGCCTAGGACACCGTGTTGGCCATTTGCTATTCCTGAGCGGTTTGCCGGAGGCTTGACTTTGTCAAAGCATGCCATAAGGCTGACCGGTTGCGGGCTCTGCCAGTATGGGAACACAAACCCCGGTTTTACCGGGGCACCCTTTTGACCATTCGACCTAGTGCATGTTCACACCATTCCAAACTAGGACAGGTTGCTTACCCGATATAGGTTGTTTGAAACCGCTGCGTGCGTAGTGAAACCCTAGCTCCTGACAAAATAGGACAGGGAAACCCTATCCCAACATAGGGGTTTTGGCTCTCTTTTACATGCTATGTGCTTTTAGAGTGTATCTCTATAGGGAATGCATGTATCAGTTTGCAAGTCTGGGTATCAAGCCTGCGGGCATCAGTATTTGGGGAATCAGTTTTACCTGAGGGTATCAGTTTTGGGACAGTTATTTGGGGAACAGTGATCAGTATTGAGTACAGTCGTTCCGCTATGCTCATATCCGTTCTAGTGAAATTGAGCTGAGATGCTGTCTATTTTTCTTTTGCTAGGTAGTCTCGGAACTATAGCTTCAGAAGGCTCCACTATCCCCCAAGTACATTGGACTTGTGCTGATAGACTTTGTCGGGTCAGAGATTCAGTTCAAGGGCAATCAGTGTTCCTTTGCCAGAGGCAGGGTAAAAACGCCAGTCAGGCACAGACCATCAATTCAACAGTCTTCGGATCAGTGGTCACTATCCATCTCACCTGTGCGCAGTTGGGTTGAGATATCTGTTTTTTTACCTTAGGGAGATATACCGGTTGCTCAGTTAGACCAGGACAATATGTCGAGTCTGGAAGAGATGGTGCGCCAACTCCAGGATAGTATGAAAGCCATGCAGCAAGACGCTGTCTGTCAAGCAGAATTCACCAAGCAACAGGCCGTGGTCATAGCCCAACAGGCAGAGACAATTTCCAGGTTGGAGCAGCAAACTGGAGTATCTACTTCACACCAGGCTCCTCCCCCACCAAGAGTTCCCATACTCGGGGAGGCAACCCACGTCCAGGATGATACGGACATTCCAGTCGGGCCAGCTCCGCCCCCGGTTCTACCCCAGCTATCCAAGACACCCATCAACCTACCGGACTCCCCCTTTGAGTTCAAGATGGACCCCACAGCATTGAAAGTGAGCAAGCTCGAGAAATTGTTCAAAAAGTCTCAGGGGGCCCACTCTATTCCTGATATAGAGGATGGTTATACCGACTCAGTGGTGACATTACCGGATCAGTTCAAGATGCCACATATCGATCGATTCGATGGCTCTGAAGACCCAATGGTGCACCTCCAACTGTTTTCTGATATCTTGAGGCCAATGGGTTTGACCACAGCCCAGAAATTGTCACTATTCGGCCGAACCTTGTCTGGATAGCCGCAATCTGGTATGCGAAATTGGAGAACTCTGTGAAACAGAATTGGGAAGAGATGGCTGAGGCCTTCAATGATCAATACTCCTACAACACACAGATTGAGGTCACCACTCGTGATCTTGAAGTCACCCGCCAAGAGCCAAAGGAGGGTTTCTTAGAGTTCGTAACGAGATGGAGAGCAAAGGCCTCAATGATGACTACAAGGCCTTCCGACAAAGATCAGATTTGGATGGTTGTGCATAACCTCTAACCCAAGCTTATGCAAAAGATGATTGTGCTCTCCTTCCCCACCTTTTCAGACTTACATGAGATGGGAGTACAGATCGAGGATGTTATGAAGCAGGGCCTCATTGACCAAGAAAAGGAGCAGCCCAGGAGGGCGTTTACCCGTAGTTCGAATGCGACCACCAGCGGTGACGCAGCTGCTAGGACTTCAGACGTGGGCATGGTCGCCACCACTACACCAAGAGCAGCCACCCCCTTTGTTGGCGCATCCACTTCAAACCCCCGAACTTCAGACTATCTACCCCGAAGCAAGAGGGTTTTCACCCCACTCTTTATGCCTTTGTCTAAAGCTCTAGGGGTCCTACTCAGGAAAGGACATTTGAAACCGTTAGAACAACGGCCTCTACCCAATCCTCTCCCTCCAAAGCATGACCCGACTAAGTACTGTGCTTTTCATCAACAAACCGGTCATGACACCGACAGTTGCGTCCGTCTCCGCCACGAGATACAAAATCTGATTGACAATGAGGTCATCGTCGCACCAAGCTCTGCAAAGTCTATCGGCACTTGATCAGTGAACTTGTGGGGAATAATGTGATGTGATCAGGAGATGAACCACCTGCGGGCGGCACTCAGTTTACTCCAGATATGGCGTTTGGCACACACTGTTTTGAGCATTTGCGAATGCTAATTTTGTAGTTTCTGACTTGGGTGTTGAGTCAGTTCTGTAGTTTTGTTTTGAGTCTGTCTCTTTGTCTTGAGTCAGTCTTTTTGACTAAGGGTCTGTCTTGTTGTATCGAGTCAGTCCTGTTGTACAAAGGTCGGGTGATTCCGGGGGTGTTACCTCGGGCATCACCATTTTGTTTTGCGTTTGTCTTTTCATTTTGTTTTGAGTCTGTTTCTGCCCGGAGCCAATTACACCAACAGATTTGAATGAACAGCAGTGATTTTCACATTCTTGTGCTCGCTTCTGCCTTACGCCAGTTGTGCCAGAAGCTTGAATGAAACGGCAGTGCTTTTCACCTGCTCTTCTGTGCCTTTTAACTCATTGCATTAACCTGAGTTTTTCAAAACCTTTTTGAACACTGCGGTGAAAACGAAGAGGAAGGAATTCCTCGGGATTTGTAAAATTTGATCAAACTGAGAGAAAGAGAGGCATGCTAAGCCCTTAATGAATGAAATCATGCTTGTTAACGTGAGTACTGAGAAGGACCCTAGCTTTGATCCAGATTGGTTCTACACTGTCTTCAGCGCGAGCGATTTGTCACTTTCTTAAAAACTTTCAAAAAATATTTTGCGCGGTCCTGCGAAGACCTGTGTGGAATCGCTCTTGAGATTGTGCAGCCTAGGATCGCTCTCAGCCTCGAGACTCGACCCCTTACTTTCAAACCTTGAACTTAGATTCAGAATGTTCAGAGGTCAATCATGATGTGAGGCATGTGTGGCCCAATTTGAAGCAATCCTTGAACAAGAGGCCAAGAAAGTCAGATCAAGAAGATCAGACGTCATCAAAAGGAAGCTTGCGAAGCTAGATCAGAAGCACTCCTCGGACTAGGGGCAAAAGAATTTCAAATGTGCTCGAAGAGTCAAAGATAAAGACTGGCAAGAATGCCAAATTCCAGAAGGGAAGAAAGAAGAAGGTATCGCTGAAGGACAACCGAGTTCCGATCCACAACACTAGGGGCAAATTCAGCCCCCACTGGATGGACTCTTGCATCGTCAGCAAACAGCAGCCATTCTCCTGGATTCAGATGACTTCAGGATCTTAAAACCATTTGACATAGACAAAGCTACACTTTTACCCTTGAGAGGCTTGCTGGGCCGAAAACCCGAAAGGGCGATCCAGGCAAAAGTTAGAGCAAGAAAAAAATGATAAAAAAAAAAGAGAAGAAAAAGAACAAAAATAAATAAAAAAAAAGAGAAAAGAAAAGAATACAAAAAAGAAAGAAAGAAAAATGCAAAAAAATTCTGGACAAAAAATTGAAAAGGAAAGAAAAAAAAGCTCGCAAGGTCGAAAACCCGCAACGGGCGCCTTGGCAAAAGTTAGAGCCTAAAAAGGAGAGGTTAAATACACGAGTGTACCTTAACCCCGAACTACATAAGGCTTGATTCCCATGTTTGGGATACGTAGGCAACTTCACTTTGAAGTCCAGCCACAAACACCTCCAAATCAAGTGTGTCCATGTATTGGTTTTGATGATCCTCGCCTTCTCTGTATCCGAGAGTTCGGTTGTGATCATTACCATAAAGACTGTTTACAATACGCTGCGGTGCCATTCAAACAAGGGGCAACTTTCCGTTGCCATTCAACGCACTGCGTTGCCATTCAGCGCACTGCGGTGCCATTCAAACAAGGGGCAATTTTCCATTGTTATGGATTCGAGGTTGCGCATCTCGAGGTAGGTTCCGTGCTCGTTGAGCAGTGGCCGTTTGCAAAAAGTTTTTGAGAATTTTTATTGAGGTTGACTATTCTCTTGAAAATCACTCCATTTTTCCAAAACTGGACCATTTCTTGGACCTAAAAAAGGAAAATTTTCAGTGCTTACAACCTGACTTGCATGATTTCAAATCAAAAATCGAACAAGCATGTTAATCTAACTCTCACTTTGGTCAAAATTGTTTTAGTAGAAAGCAAAAATAAAAAATGGTCAAAATGATGAACTAGGGGCACAGTTGAGTCAAGCTTCCTGTCTTTTCCCCGTCGCTAGCATACTTTCCAGAAAGGGCACCACTGAAGCTAACCGCAAAAAGGCTGAAAGCTCTACCACCCTCCAAGCAGCGAGGTATCGAGCCAAGTGCGAAGCACGAACTGGAATGGGGCAAGATATTCCACTCCATCATCTGGACAGATCTAACCATGTCCAAACTCCCCAGCAGAGCATCGTCAACCGATGTTAGCTGCAGATTTGCTACACACCCAATTGTAGCGCAGCTCCTCTGTGGAAGAAACTCACTGTTGTGAACAAGAAGAAGAATCTAGCGGAATGCTAGGGGCAAGAGCCCACAACTTTCTGTTTATCCATCAACCACCCAGGGGAGGGATTTAAAATGAGAGATCGAAGAATAGAGAGATGTGCGCTGAGAGAAAAAGTGAGGAAAAGGGCTTTTTCAGAAAAAAAGAGCTTGAGGGCCGAGTGATGTGAGAATCACAAATGAGAAAATGGTGGGAAATAATACCCAGAGAAACTGGCTCATCGTGCACTGAGAGGTCTCTCGTCTTTGTAACACGTCTGTGTGTCGTGTCTTTTGTTTTGTTTTTCTCGATTCTTGCTTTGAGTCGTTCCGAGCGTGTCTCGATGTGTTTAGGTTGTTTACCTTTTGTTTTCTGTTGTTGGATCGTCTTTGCTGTGTTCAGTCGTAGGCTCAATACCCGGTCGAGAACTCATTTTTCTCAATTTCAAAAATGATTTGTTGTGTGCTTAGAGTGCTGTGCCATTCTCCACATTTGTGCAAAAAAAAAAAAAAAAAAAAAAATTGTTCTTTCGAAAACTACAGGGTCCACCCCCGATAAGTGTGAACAGTAAAACAAGGACCTATCTGAAACTATGTGGGTTCCAGACTGCAAAGCAAAAGAAAAGAGGGAAAATCGAAGCATCTGAGTGTGTTTCACCTTCAGTGAATTCTAAGATTGTATTACGGATGTACCTCTTCAGACCTTGTCAGTGTTCCGAAGAATGAGCGTGCCTCTATTCCAAGTGTAAGCCTGCTTCAAGTCAGAATGGCAATTAAAGCAACAGCAGATGTTATCTCTCTCTAATATGAACAGGGTGTGCCCGTTTTTGAGCTGAATATATTGTGACCCCTCCGAGAGGTAAATCGGAGGTTGTGTTTGAATTGGTCTTGTTAAGGCTTGTATTCCCTTGTTCGGCATTTTGTTTCAAATATGAGTTGTCAAGCACATTCCAATTGCATTGTTATGCACCCACTTCACTAGCATTGTTATGCTCATTCGTTGCATTGAGTATGCACATCTATCTAGCATTGTTATGCTCATTACTTGCATTGTTATGTACCTTGTCACTTGTAATTGTCATTCTTTCTCTTCGCGCGTGCGACGGGTTAGACCTCCTCTGGTTTAGAGCATTTGGAATACGTTCCAATGCTTATACCTTTCTGAAACACCGGGATATGTCCCCATGTTTCTCTTTCCTTGCGGAACACCGGGATACGTCCCCATGTTTCTCTTTCCTTGCGGAACACCGGGATGCGTCCCTATGTTTCACATTCCTTGCTAACCACTGGGATACGTCCCTAACCTTTGGGATACGTCCCTAAACACTGGGATGCGTCCCTAACCTCTGGGATACGTCCCTAAACATCGGGATATGTCCCTAAACACCGGGATACGTCCCTATGTTTTCCCCCTCTTTAGTTAAGAGCATTCGGAATACGTTCTGGTGCTTATACCGTCCCTAAACACCGGGATACGTCCCTACGTTTCTCTCTCTTTGCGGAACACCGGGATATGTCCCTATGTTTCTCTTTCCTTCTGAAACACCGGGATACGTCCCTATGTTTCTCTTTCCTTCTGAAACACTGGGATACGTCCCTATGTTTCTCTCTCTTTTCGAAACACCGGGATACGTCCCTATGTTTCTCTCTCTTTTCGAAACACCGAGATACGTCCCTACGTTTCTCCTTTCCTTTCCGAAACACCGGGATACGTCCCTATGTTTCTCTTGCCTTTCCGAAACACCGGGATACGTCCTTATGTGTCCTCTTCCTTTCTAACCTCTGGGATACGTCCCTAATCTCTGTGATACGTCTTTAAACGTCGGGATATGTCCCTAAACACCGGGATACGTCCCTATGTTTCTCTCTCCTTGGTTAAGAGTATTTGGAATACGTTCCAATGCTTATACCTTTCTGAAACACCGGGATACATCCCTACGTTTCTCTTCCTTCCGAAACACTGGGATACGTCCCTACGTTTCTATTTCTTTTCGAAACACCGGGATACGTCCCTACGTTTCTCTTCCTTCCGAAACACTGGGATACGTCCCTACGTTTCTATTTCTTTTCGAAACACCGGGATACGTCCCTATGTTTCTCTTTCCTTCCTAAACACCGGGATACGTCCCTTTGTTTCTTTGCATGATCATAAGTTATGTTTGGCTTCTTGCATTGTCAGTTGCATTTTGCCCCTGCCTGTTTGTCCAAGTCTTCGGTCTTGTCAAAAATGGGTCGTCTCTGGGCTTTGACACTCACTCCCGTCATTGTTATGACTTATGAGTTCTGTCAAAGAGGGGCAACTATAGACACCCCATTTTTGACCGCCCTTAAGACTTGGGCGTTACTGATGGTTTACTTGGTGGAGAAAGGTGTGCAGGGCAAAGGTTCAATTTCTTCGGCAATGAGAGGGTCAAATCCCAACTTCACACCCCATTTTGGACCAAAGCTATTTTGAATGGTTTTTAGACCTTAAAACCCTCTCTTTCAAAACTTTTTTGAAATAAAGTTCCTACGATGTTCCGACGCTCGCATTTCGGTAAATGTTGCGCTTTTCGGTAAACCGAGCAAGGACAAAGTGGAGATGAATGAAAGAGAGATGAAATCTTTGAAAAATATTTCAAAACACCTTGCTTAGGGGTTTGAAGTTGAAGAAAAGAGGAGAAGAGGGGAGAAACCAAGTTGGAAAAAAGGATAGGCAAGAATCGCTAAGAGAGGGACAAGCAGTCCTCGCTAAATCAAGATTATCTGTCTATACACTTGGAGTTAAGCTATGAGGCCACCACCGTTGGAAAGAAAACTTTCGGGGCTTCATTTTTCATTCAAGAATCTCTTAAATCCGAGTCCGGAGGGCGGAGATATGATTGGTTGAAGTTGGGCATCATCCCGGTTGGACCGAAACTGAGAATCCTTCACCAAAAAAATCATAACTTTTTGCATAGTTGGAATTTTGATGCAAGGCTGGTGCCATTAGAAAGCTTACTTCCGGGGCTTCAATTTTGACACAAGAATGACCTGAAAAGGAGTTCATATGAAGACGTTATGCCCGTTTGAAGTTGGACCTGCAGAGCAGATTTTTCCTGCCGACCGACCAAATAGATGGCCGACCGGCCAGAAAAGATGGCCGACCGACCAAGTTTGCTGGCCGACGACCTTCCAGAGTATTCTACAGATTGAATGGATGCCAGCTGTGCCAGCTGGAATGCACAGACTCTGCTCCCCATGCACGTGTGTGGCTGTTTTGCACCCTTTGCACCCTTTTTGACCCTCTTTTTGCACCCTTTGCTCAAAGCTTCTTGAGGAAGCTTTGACCCCTTGTCTTGGCTTCCTCAAGAAGCTTGCACATTTGCATTAGCTTCTCTTAGAAGCTTGGTTCCTTTGACCCTTTTGTATAGCTTCTTTGAGAAGCTTTACACCATTTTCATTGTCTATATAAGGAAGCCTCCTCCTCCATTGTTTTGGTTCAGCAAAAACCAGACCTAGGGCATATATATCTGATATATATACACCCTCTCTCTCTATATATCTCTCTCTCTATATTTGTGTGTTAGAGGGTTCAAAATGGGCTTGTTCTTGGCCTATTGCACCACACCTCAAAGCCATACACCACCACCATTGGACTGAGGTTCTTGGGAGGGTTTCTTAAGCTCTAAAAACTGGTTTTTGGCCTCTGAAATTGCTGATCTCGAAGTCGATCTTCAAGGGTAAGTTTCTTCCCCTTTTCAGCACTTTCTTGTACCTCATTTTAGCCTATCTTGCTTGCTGATTTGAGCTTGGTGTATAACATAAAAAAGTTCTGTTTTTTTGTGTTTAAGATACTTCATTAAGACTACTTTGGTGTTTGGGGTTGTTTGACCCCTCATAGGCCTTGTTTTGCCTCATTTTTGTGCATTTTTTTGTGAGCTTCGGGATCACCTTGTATTGGCCCTCTGGATTTCAGTAGTGGGGGTGGTGTTTTGAGGTCCTAAGAAGGAGAAGGCCATCCCCTCTCCTTGTTGTCTTGTTTGCTTGCATTTTTGGCCTTACAAAGGGGCCTATATTTGCACACTTCTTGAGCTCAGTTCAGGCATTTTTCAATGGGTTTTAGGACCCCTATAGGCCATTTCCAGAGTTGGTTTGGCTTTGTTGAGTGTCCATCTTGTATGTGCTTAAAAACCCCTTGTATAGCCCTCTAAAGGAGCTCATCATTTTTGCATGTGTTGGCTTCATTTCAGTGGGTATTTGGGCATATTTTGGCATGTTTTGTTCACTGATTTTGGCTGGTTTGGTGAGATTTCATTTGCTTCATATACTTGCCATACAACTCATGTTTGCTAGTCAAAGTTGTATGCTATTTTAGTCCATCGTGCTAGCACCTTTTGGCCATGCTTTGAACTAGGAATGTCCATGTTTTGGGACTGCCTTGGTTCTGTCTTTGTACTTCATAGTCAAATAATACATGCTTTGTATAGCCATAAGTCAATACATGTGCCTAACTTTGAGTTTCGGGGTTTATTCCATGCATTGGGTGCCATACTTCCATGTTTCGGGACCATTTAGCATCATGTTTCAGTGCTAGAATTACATGTTTGTATGCCACCTTGCATCCCTTGCCATGCCTTGGTAGAATGACATTTGATGCCTTAGGTTCGGTCCTCGGTTTGCGTGCATGTGTGCACGCATTTCGATTGTCTCATTTTCATCTAATGGCCACTGATTTTGGCATGCTTGCGAGCTATCCATGTTAGTTTAAGTCCATCATCGCATGTTGTTGCATGCCATGTTTGCTTACATGTTTAGGTTGCGTGCCTAGTATACATTGCTCATTTGAATGTTCATGTTGCATACTTAGCCTCCATGCCTAGGTTGCATTTCATTGAGCATGCATCCCTTGCCTCTTAATCAATCATGATAGGGGTTGGGGCCCTTTGATGTGTTTTTTTGCTTGCATTTCATTTGATATCGAAGTTGCACGCTTGGCTTTTGGGCCATCATGTATTGAAATGCGTGATTGATGGCCCGAGGGTCGAGGGCCACACTCCCTTGAGTCCATTACATGATAGGGAGTGTGTCCGTGCATACATTTGCCTGAAAATTCCATGCCATACACTGCTTGCCCTCTGCTGCTGTCAATTGCAGGTTCTGCAGGAAGATTTGGCCGGTCGGCTAAATACAGTGCCGACCGGCTAGTAATCTGTGGCCGATAGATCAAAAGGCGGCCGGTGATCATCCCATTCGGCCGGTGGTGTTTTTACTTGGTCGGTGGTACTCCTCAACATCCAGAGAGCATACCCTTGGACTTTGGCAGTCCTCAGAGGAGCAGGGCAGTGTTTACAGAGGCAGTAGTGCTATGGCAGCGAGTTTCCGGGCGAGACGGATCAAGCATGCATCATTCACGCATCCCGAGGCGGGGCTGTGGCCACCTTCTTTCTGCATTTAATTTGTTAATTAATTAGAAATTCTGTAATAATTAATTTAGTATTATTTATTCGGACTGTAATATTTATTCGGACCCTCCGAGTGAGGGCAATTGTGTAATAAGTGTGCGTGAGTGTGTGTATGTCTTCCAACCCCACGTCTTTCTTTCCTTTTATTTACTAGCTTTCGATGGTTAGTTTAGGGCATATTCAAATTAGCATACAGTATGATAGCATGTTTGCATTCATTCATCTGTTTTGCATGCACTGGGCTCAGCGCATCATTCTAACTGCATCTGTATTTCAATTCCAAATTGAATACGTGTTAGTTGTAGCATTTCACATGCCATGTTTAGGATAGCCGAGCCTGTCTAGATTGCATCTTTGCATGTGTTGCATTAGCCATTTTAAACATGAATTAGGATCATGCATATGATTACTAACTAATTCCTGTTTTGGCTTGGAGTACTAGGTGATCTTTTATGCTTTAGCATACCGCATGCGTGTGAGTGTTGCCATAATTGCATGATTACCATGAGGCTAGCTGCTTATGTGATATAACTGCTCGAATGCCTGTGGATGGAGGTTGAATTGCTTAAATTGGGATAATGCATTAAAACTGTGAGTTTTAAGCCCATTAGATAGTGGCAAAACCATCTTTTCTAAAAGCCCACTCGAGGGTGGCAAAACCTGCATTTTAGCCTACTTGCGAGTAGCAAACAATTTTCAAAACAAACATGAAATGTTTTGTTCCAATTTAGGCGATTTGGTCTATACTTGTTTGCTGCGCGCATAACATAGTAATTCTAGGCTAATAACCGGAATAAGAACGCATAATGTTTTCAAAACAAGATATCTTGGTTAGTAGAGGCCGATCTTTGATCGGGCGAGCGGGGGTGCTCATAGCTGACCTTCCCCAATCGTACCCAAGTTCCCGAGCTGAGGCAACTTTGGTGATGACGGACACGTGGCCTTTGGCACCGAGTCAGGGTTTCCTAAATTCCCCCATTAAAAAATATTTAGGTGGCGACTCTGTATCTGGCAAAGCAGTCCATATTTGGCACTTCTTTACAAAAAAATCTGTTTTCAAAAACGATTTGCCGGATTTGGACTCTTTGGTTCAGATTAAGAACCGTGACAATTTGAGTCCGAACTGTAGTGAACCCAAATGAACAGAACGGGGGTTCATCCCCCCGGGGCGTTCGGGGACGTCTACAGTAACCCTCTTTCTCAAGCAACTCCTTAAATCGACCTATGCCTAACATATCCTTTAAACTTTCCACATCATTTTTTGTACACACTATAGCACATTTTTCAAGTCATTCTCTTTATTAACCTAACAATTATTGACTAATAAATCTCAATTACAAAATTTATGTATGATGTTAATAAATTCAATAATGCAAAGTTTTTCTTAGTAAATTGAAAATTTCAGTAAGGGTATATATGATTTCTAAGTCTCAATCTATGTATTAGATTACAAACATATTAATACTACACTCATATAATCTATTTATCTATATATTATATAAGGAAAATGAGGTTTTTAGTGAGGAGCCTTATGAGAGTTTCAATATCTCATACTAATTTTTTTATTTTTTTAATTTTAAACATTTAAGAAAATCTCTATTGGCTAGCTTTTATTTGATAATCCCACATCGGGAAAAGAAGTAAAAAAATGAGTTATTTTACTCGTATATAGTGAATCTTATACTCCTATCTCATTTAATATTATAGTGTTATGCATGTTTCAATTCAATATAGTTTAAATTTTAAAAGTTTTAATTAATTAATTTTGACCAATTAGACTAAATCATTTTTGATTTGATTGATTTGTCGGTTTAACTATTATTTTAGCTGTTTTATCAAAATATGCTAATTAGATTTGTTTGATTCGAAATAACTAAAGATTGATCTGATTAAAGATTGAAAGACTGAGATTGTTTGATTAGAAATCAACTTTCCGTCCAAATAATTGTTAATTTTTATTTTATAATCCCATATCGGAAAAAGAAGAAAAAAGTGAGTTGTTTCACTTATATAAAATGAATCTTAATAGTATAGTATTGTGTATACTTCAATTCAAGACAATTTAAATTTAAATTTCAAAATTAAAAAAATATTTAAAAGTTTTAATTAATTAATTTTTATATAAGTTGGTTGGTCATTTGACCTAATCGATTAGGCTAAACCATTTTGTGTTTGACCGATTCGCCTGTTTAATCGCGATCTCACATACTAATTTTATTAATTTTAAACAATTAAAAAAATTTCATTGGCTAACTTTTATTTGATAATCCTACATTGGGAGAAGAAGGAAAAAAATGAGTTGTTTACTCATATAAAATGAATCTTATACTCCCATCCCATTTAATATTGTAGTGTTGTGCATGTTTCAATTCAATATAGTTTAAATTTTAAAAGTTTTAATTAATTAATTTTGACCGATTAGGCTAAATGATTTTTGATTTGATTGATTTGTTGGTTTAACCACGATTTTAGCAATTTTATCAAAATATATTGATTAGATTTGTTTGATTTGAAATAAACTAAAGATTCATCTAATTAAATATAGAAAGACTGAGATTGCCTAGCTAGAAATAAACTTTCCGTCCAAATAATTGTTAACTTTTATTTTATAATCCTATATCGAAAAAAGAATAAAAAAGTGAGTTGTTTCACTTATATAAAATGAATCTTAATAGTGTAGTATTGTTGTGTATACTTCAATTCAAAACAGTTTAAATTTTAAAATTAAAATAACATTTAAAAGTTTTAATTAATTAATTTTTGTATAAGTTGGTTGGTCATTTGACCTAACCAATTAGGTTGAACCATTTTGGGTTTGACCGATTCGCCGGTTTAATCGCGATTTCTCATACTGATTTTATTAATTTTAAAAAATTAAAAAAATTTCCATTGGCTAACTTCCATTTAACCATATAAAAATAAAGATCAAAGTTTGTTTCACTATCTATCTATATATTATATAAGGAAAATGGGGTTTTAGGGAGAAACCTTCTAGGAGTTCTATGCCCTCATTCTAAAATTATCGAATTTTCTTAATTTTAAACAATTAAGAAAATTCCTATTGGCTAGCTTCCATTTATTTTTTATTTTACAAACTCACATCGGAAAAAGAAAGATGTCACGCCCCCAAAATAATACAATAAAGATAACTCATATGCGGAATAAATATGAGAAACAACATACTTTCATATATCAGAGTTCACTATTTAACAACCAGTTAAATGTCATGTAGGCTTACATGTTTCCAAGTCATTACTTGGTTACACAAATTGAGTCTCGCTCATTACATCTTAAGCCATTGGTTTTACAAATAACAAACATACACACATAAGGCATAATTAAGAAGCTCTTGTTTCCCAAAACTCCATCCACGCTATTGCCTTGGAGGAAGCATCTCACTTGTACCTAAAAATGGTATTCCCATATAGGGTGAGCCAACAGCTCAGTAGAAATAATATAACACAATTTATGAGGTTTAGCAAAGGTATAAATACCACGTACATAAACAATACCGATCCTGAAACATCCACAAGACCTGTATATCCATATGCCACTAAGACCACCCTTATTCCATTTTCCTTTAATTTCATTTCCAGTTCATATATGCTACTCAATTCATGAGTTAAATTCGTTATCTTTCAACAATTAAAATAAGACTACAACTCGATGATTTTCCAATTATGCAAAAATCACATAAACACTTCAAACCTGCCATTTTACGGATATTTCGTCCGAAGGAATCGGCACCCATTTATATATAAAATTTTGGGTCTTTCACCCAGGACACTCCGGCCAACTTGCTTTAAGTGGAGTCCATCCCCTTTCTCATCCCAAACAAATATATATATGCAATGTATTTATAAACATAATCACATATGGAGTACACCACTTTCTCTTCCCAATAAACATACATATACAATGTATCTATAACATGGTCATATTCAATTACACCAACAATGGATTAGCATTAAATCGCCTAATCCTCATATAATTTCTACAACAATCATAGCTATCCTCCACCGATAGCCCAATGCAATTATTTCTAAAGAGATGTTCAATATCAAAATAAATAGTTTATTTAAAACTTCCATAGTTGAGATAATACATATCCAATATCACCATTTATAATCACAACCTTCCAATTTCACGTTTTCAATATTAATCCCAATTATTTATGCAAAATAATAATTTAATCAAAATTAGGGCAAAATCCCCCTTTCACCAAATATCAACCTAAACATCAAAATCAACTATTTTGGCACAACATGATCTTATATTCAAACCTCATACTCGTTTACCTCATATTCATCAAAACCCCTCTTTCCATTTCACACCAAAATCCTAGATTTGTCCAAACCACAACCAAATCTCATCATCTACAGACAATAGCAAATAACTAAGCTAAAAACCATATTAGAGTGCAAAAAATCCCTACCTCAAGTTTAAAGAAGAAACGAGTTGAAACCCCAAAATCAACGATGCCTAAACTCGATCTCCACTGTACACAACGTAGTCCTCGCTTAGATAACCAACTTTGATGAAGGACTTGGATATAAATCCCAATGGATTTGAACAAATCAAAGAGAGAAGATGACTTCTAGAGAGAGAAGCTCTAGACCTGGAAATTTGGAGAGTTTTAGAGAGAGAGGGGGTTGGAAAAAGTGATCTGAAACCCTAATTTACGGACTGATATAACAAGGTCGCTCGAGCGAGAAATACACTTTCCCGTAAGCAATTTCGAATGCATTTTGCATTTTTGCTTTCGGCGAGCTGACCGGGCAGCTCGACCCCTAAAGTTGACCGGGTCAAAATCGGGATCGCTACAAAAGAAAAAGTGAATTGTTTCTCTTACATAAAGTGAATCTTATACTGCCATTTATATAAGCAAAATGAGATTTTTAGTGAAAAGCCTTATAATCAATATATCATACTAATTTTTTTGATTTTCTTAATTTTAAACAACTAAGAAAGTCCCCATTGGCTGGCTTCCATTTAACTTTTAATTTACAACCCCACATAGAGGTTTTGATTTTAAAAATAATTTTGTATGAGGTTTTGAAACTCTCATTACATCTCTCCTTAAAAATATTCTTTTGTAAAATATATAGATATATTGATAATCTTAATGTCACTCTTACTGCTTCTTAATACAAAAATTATGAGATAATTATGATAACTTTAAATTTGTATTTAAAACTGATAAATCATGGGATATATTATTATAATTTTAAATTTATATTGTGTCAATTTTAAATTTAAATTAATAGATTGCTTTCCATATTTAGTGACAGTTTAAATTTTAATAAAATAAAATCTAAAAGTTTAAGTTAATTAATTTTTGTATAAGATGGTTGGTCTTTTGACTTAACTGATTAAGCTAAATTGTTTTTGGTTTAAATGATTTACTGGTTTAACTGTGATTTTAGCGGTTTTACCAAAATGTATTGGTTAGATTTATTTGATTCAAAATAATTAAGAGCTGAGATTGCTTGATTAGAAATAAATTTCTCACCCAAACAATTGTTAATTTTTATTTTACAATCCCAAATCGGGAAAAGAATAAAAAGTGAGTTGTTTCACTTTTATAAAGTGAATCTTATAAAGGGGGTTTGAGAGGGAAGCCTTCTAGAAACTTCAAACTCTCATTCTAAAATTATTAAATTTTCTTAATTTTAAACAATTAGAAAATTTTCATTTGGTTAGCTTCCATTTATCTTTTATTTTAAAAGCCCATATTGGGAACACAAAAAAAAAAAAAAAAGTGAATTGTTTCAATTACATAAAGTGAGTCTTATGCTCCCATTTATATAAATTATTGAATTTTCTTAATTTTAAACAATTAAGAAAATCTCCATTGGCTAACTTCCATTTAACTTTTATTTTACAATTCCGCATTGAGAAAAGAATGAAAAAGAGAATTTTTTTTCACTTACATAAAGTGAATTTTATGCTCCTATTTATATAAGTAAAAGGAGATTTTTAATGAGAAACTTTATGATAAATATCTCATACCAATTTTTTATTTTCTTAATTTTAAACAATTAAGAAAATCTCCATTGACTAGTTTCCATTTAACTTTTATTTTATAATCTCACATAGAGGCTTTGATTTTAAAAATAATTTTGTATGAGATTTGAAACTCTCATAATATTAAACTTTAAAATAATTACAATCTCATATCGAGAAAAGAAAGAAAAAGTGAGTTGTTTCACTTATATAAACTGAATCTTATACTCTCATTTAATATTGTAATATTGTGCATGTTTCAGTTCAAGATGGTTTAAATTTTAAAATAAAATTTAAAAGTTTTAATTAATTAATTTTGTTGTAAATTGGTTAGTATTTTGACTTAGCCGATCAGGCTGAAGTTTTTCAGTTTGACTGATTCAATAGTTTAACAGAGATTTTAGTTGTTTTATCAAAATATATTGCCCAGATTTGTTTGATTTCAAATAAACTAAGATTAACCTTATTAGAAATTGAACGACTGAGATTGCTTAATTAGAAGTGAACTTCCTGTCCAAACAATTGTTAACTTTTATTTTATAATCTCACATCAGGAAAAGGAGGAAAAAATAAGTTGTTTCACTACACAAATGTTATACTCTCATTTAATAGTAGTCCTGTGTATGTTTTAGTTTAAAACAGTTTAAATTTTAAAATTAAAATAAAATTTAAAAGTTTTAATTAATTAATTTTTGTATAAATTGATTGGTCTTTTGACCTAGCCGATAGGGTGAACCGTTTCAGTTTGACTGATTCGCTAGTTTAACTGCGATTTTAACGATTTTATCAAAATATATTGGTTAGATTTGTTTGATTCAAAATAAATTAAAGATTGACCTAATTAAAGATTAAACGGTTGAGATTGCATGATTTGAAATAAATTAACTTCCGGTCCAAACAATTGTTAACTTTTATTTTACACAATCCCACATCGGGAAAAGAAGAAAAAAGTGAGTTATTCCACTTATATTATATAAGGAAAATGAAGTTTTTAGAGAGCAGATTTCTAGGTGCTCTAAACCCTCATTCTAAAATTATTTAATTTTCTTAATTTTAAACAATTAAGAAAATTCTCATTGGCTAGCTTCCCTTTAATTTTTATTTTACAATCCCATATTGGAAAAAGAAGAAAAAAGTGAATTGTTTAACTTATATAAAGTGAATCTTATGCTTCCATTTATGTAAATTGTTGAATTTTCTTAATTTTAAACAATTAAGAAAATTTTCATTGGTTAGCTTCCATTTAATTTTTATTTTACAATCCCACATCGAGAAAATAAGAAAAAAGTGAATCTTATACTCCCATTTATATAAGCAAAAAGAATTTTTAGTGAGAAGTCTTATAATCAATATCTCATAATAATTTTTTTGATTTTCTTAATTTTAAAGAATTAAGAAAATCCTGATTGATTAGCTTCTATTTAACTTTTATTTTACAATTCCACATAGAGATTTTGATTTTAAAAATAATTTTGTATGAGATTTTGAAACTCTAATAATATCTCTCCTTAAAAGCATTCTTTTGTAAAATATATAGATACATTGATAATCTCAATGTCACTCTTACTACTCAATACAAAAAATATGAGATAATTTTAAATTTGTATTTAAAATTATAAATTATGGGATAGATTGCTATAATTTTAAATTTATATTGTGTCAATTTTAAATTTAAATTAATAGATAGCTTTATATATTTAGTGAAGTTTATATTTTAATAAAATAAAATTTAAAAGTTTAAATTAATAAATTTTTGTATAAGTTGGTTGGTCTTTTGATCTAACTGATTAAGCTAAATCATTTTTTGTTTGAATGATTTTCTTGTTTAACCGTGATTTTAGTTACATGTTACGATGATTCTTTCTTACTCATTAAGTTTTTAAAATTTCTTTAATTATTTTCCTTTCAAAAACCAATATGACAATTTTTTAAAATTCATATATTTTTATTCTAAAATGGTGAAATATTAGAATTATGTCATTTTTTTTATAACAAAGCATAATTGTAATTATTAATTATCAATACAACAATTTTAATCTATCTATACTATATATTATACTAAAGGAACATTTGAAAAAAAAACCCTTTATATAACTAATGTTATTTACGAGAGACAAAATAAAAAATAAAAAAATATAATTATCGAATTTTTAATAAATAATATATTATTTTATCCCGTACATAGCATGTAACGCCCTCAAAAAAATACATAATCCAGTCATTCAATAGATCTGTAGACATGATAGATAAGTTACATTTCATTTATCAGAATCTTCTTATAAAAGATATTACATGTTAGCAACAAAATAAATGCCCTACGGGCTACAGCTTTCCAAGTCAGCCCTTGGTTACAACAAAAGAAGAGTCCTAACTCTATACATAGAAAACCCTCGGCTTGGATTTACATTTAATACAAAATACAACAAACAAAACGGAGTCTTTAACTCCTAAACCTCCCAAGCTAGGACCTTGGAGGCGGCATGTCCCCTGTACCTGAAAAATGGTGTCCCAAGTAGGGTGAGCCAAAGCCCAGTAGAGATATGCTAAACAAAATATGAGAATTAACTAAAACATTAGCATCCGATAAATGTTTATCTCTTGTAAACCAACTTATACCATTTCCATAATCAATCAACACTTGCATCATATTCGATCCAAATCAATTCATTAGCATAGCTCAATATCATTAACAGTTTAAAAATGAGACTACAACTCATGTATTGACACTTCAATAACAAACATCATTCAACACTTCGTTTTCTTGCCATTTTATGGAACTACGTACGAGGGAATCGACACCCAAATATATATATGATTTCAGGACTTTCACCCTAGACACTCCGACCAACTTAATTATCAATGGAGTCCATCCTCTATCTCCTCCCACACAATGGAATACATCCCCTATCTCCTCACAAACAAGATACACATACAATGTATTTAACACATCGTCATATACAATAACCAATTTAAAACACATATTCAATGTTTATATCCAATCGTCACATTCAATGATATAATCCAATTGATTAGTTTCAATTCACCTAATCATCATGCAAGTTTTACAACATTCATGGCTATCCTCCACTGATAGCCCAAAACAGTTATATATAAATAGATAAATAGATTTCTCAATAGATAATTTATCACATTTTCCATAGGTGAGTGATTCATTGATCCAACTACACCATCTAATCACAATTTCCTCTAATTTCATGGTTCTCAAACCAATTTCATATTTCCACATTTATTTCACTATTTATACAAAATAGTTATTTAATTCAAATTAGGGCTTTTTCCCCCTTTTGCTCAAACATTGCACCCAAGGCCCAATTTCACCCATTATACACAAACAACCCCATTCTCAAAGACCTCACATACATATAGAAGCCAAAAATAGAAAACCCCTCTTTTATTATTTCAAACTCAAAACCCTAACCTCACCCAAACCAATCATTTATATAAAATGACTAATATTTATGTTAAAGCTCATAGCAATGAGTAAATTATCCCTACCTCAAGAAGAGAATATGAGCCAAGCAAGGGATGAACTCCACGGATGACGAAATCAACTTCTACTCGGATGAAAATGGAGATCTTGAAGAGCTCAATCTTTTTATCAAAGGAGGGAGGGTAAAAAGATCACTAGATCTAGGTCAAAATGTAGAGAGAGAGAGAGAGAGAGGCTTTGAACTTAGGGTTTTGGAAAGTTTTAGAGAGAGAAAGGACAGAAAAAGTGATTTAAAATGTCATTTTCGCGATCTGATATACACGCAGTTCGCTCGAGCGGAGAATTTGACGCTCGAGCATCAGACACAAAATTTCAACCCGCTCGAGCGCGATAAAGGCCGCTTGAGCGCCAAAACACAATAGCAAGGCACTACCCGCTCGAGCGCAATGAGACCCGCTCGAGCGTAGAATATACTCGTCTAGTATTTTACAGACTTCAGACAGTCGCTCGAGCGCTAGAGGGGCCGCTAGAGCTCAGACCCGCTCGAGCGTGAAGAACTCTGCTCGAGCGTGAAAAACACTTCTGCAGTATTCTTGCAGATGCACAAAGTACTGAAAGATTGCAAACCCCGCTCGAGCGCAAGAAGACCCGCTCGAGCGGAAGACCAAAATTCTGGGCAATAAGGTTCTAGACCAATTAGCAACCAACCTGTTCTAAACACGCCCAAGACATTCCAAAACTCAAATACAAGGAATTAAAGGACGGAAACAAGATATAGACAATAACATTCAACCACAAAACCCGAGTCTAGACACAGTGAAAGTTGGAGAAAAACCTAGATCGCTATAACCTTCCCCCCTTAAAGAATTTGGTCCTCGAAATTTTTATACAAGTTTCAAAATTGTGATTATTCAATTCTCAACATGATTATAATCCAGCACTCACCATCATGACCCATCCACCGGTCATTCATCTCTTCTCAAGAGAACAATTTACAATATATAGCTCAATATACATTATCAACATCCATTCTTTCGAAATTCAACTAATTTCAATACACATATTCCATATCTCCATAACATATTCAATGTTAATAATATATTTGCATTTCTAAAACACATTCAACATATAAAATGTTAAATTAAACTCGCATTTCCGAGACATATTCAACAATTACCATATTTCCATAATCCAAAACATATACAATGTTTTTAGAGTTCATCAATAAAACAATATTTCCAGCATATGCTCAAACATTAACAAATAGGTCCGGATATTTCTCTCGGACCTCTAATTTGAGTTTCCAAGTGGCTTCCTCAACTCCGTGATGTTTCCACAATACTTTGACCGAGGGAATCGTCTTGCCTCGCAAGACTTGGTCCCGTCTATCCAAGACCCTCATCGGTCTCTCCTCATACGAAGCATCCTCGCCTACTTCTAAGCCGGTCCAATCCAACACATGTGATGGATCCGGCTCATACTTCCGAAGCATACTAATATGAAACACGTCATGCAATCCGGACAGTTGCGGCGGTAATGTTAAACGGTAGGCAACTTCCCCAATCCTCTCGAGGATCTCGAAAAGGCCAATAAACTGAGGGGACAACTTCCCACTCTTTCCAAACCTCATCAAACCCCGTCTAGGTGATATTTTTAGAAAGACGTGATCACCCACCTCAAACAACAAAGGTCTCCTCTTACGGTCGGTATAACTCTTTTGGCGACTCTAGGCCGTAACCAACCTCTTACGGATAAGTGCTACTTTTTCCATCGTTTCTCAAACCAACTCTGGACCTAACAAAGGTGCATCACCCACCTTGGCCCAACACACTGGAGATCTACACAGTCGGCCATACAAGGCCTCAAACGGTGCCATACCAGTACTCGATTGGAAACTGTTATTGTAGGCAAACTCCACTAAGGGTAGGTGTCTCTCCCACGACCCTTTAAAGTCAAGGACACTACCTCGAAACATATCCTCAAGGATCTGGATGGTGCGCTCGGACTGCCCGTCAGTCTGAGGATGGTAAGCCGTGCTAAAAGTAAATCTAGTGCCCAAGGCACTCTGCAAACTCTGCCACAACCTAGCATTAAAACGTGGATCTCTATTTGAGACAATTGACACTAGGACCCCGTGCAATCTCACTATGTCCCGAATATACAAGTCGGCAAGATAATCCACCAAATCTCTTATACGCATAGAAATAAAGTGTGCCGACTTAGTCAACCAGTCAACTACCACCCATATGGCATCACTACCCCACTGAGTCCTCGGAAGACCCACAACAAAATCCATCATGACGTGCTCCCATTTCCACTCGGCTATAGGCAAGGGTTGCAACAAACCCGCTGGCCTCTGATTCTCGGCCTTCACTTGCTGACAAGTAAGGCATTTTGACACAAACACCGCCACATCCTTTTTCATACCCCTCCACCAAAACTGGCGACTCAGATCATGATACATCTCTGTGCCTCCGGATGCACCGCAAGGTGTGAATGGTGAAACTCTCGGAGTACTTCCTCTCGGCAAGACTTTGGCACAAACAAGCAGTCTCGGTACCTCACACTCAGGTCGGGATACACAGTCAAACCCTTCTCTACCTTCCCATTGGAGATCTTCTCCCGGGGGGATTCTACCTCAAAGTCACCCTTCTGTACTTTTAACACTCGATTCACAAGTGTAGGTTGTGCAACCACAAAAAACAAGACTGCAGACTCAACAGAGTCACCCAGATGTAAGTCAAACTCGCCAAGAGCACCCAACATCTCCCATTCTCGGATAGCAATACAAGTTACATCACTAATGGACTTCCTACTTAGGGCATCGGCCACAACATTGGCCTTCCCCGGATGATAATGCAACTCGAAGTCATAATCTTCTATGAACTCCATCCACTTTCTCTGCCTCAAATTCAAGTCTTTCTATGTAAACAGATACTTCAGACTCTTATGATCCAAGAACAACTCAAATCTCTCACCATAAAGATAGTGCCTCCAAATCTTCAAGGAAATATCACAGCCGCTAACTCTAGGTCGTGAGTAGGGTAGTTCCTCTCGTGTGTTTTCAACTGACGTGAGCCATAGGCTACTACTTTCCCCTCTTGCATCAATACACAACCCAAACCCTCTCGTGAGGCATCACAATACACTGCATAACCCAAATCCCTCTCCGGAATAATCAAGACTGGAGCGGTGGTAAGTCTAACTTTAAACTCCTGGAACGACTTTTCACAAGTCTCACTCCACACAAACTTGACCCATTTCCGTGTCAATCTAGTCAAAGGCGAAGCTAGCTTGGAGAAGTCTTTCACAAATCGACGGTAATACCTGGCCAACCCCAAGAAACTACGGATCTCGACGACATTCTTAGGTTGTGCTCAATCTTGCACTGCCTCTATCTTGGATGAATCTACGGTCACCCCTTCCCTAGATACCACATGGCCTAAGAACTTAACCTCTCTTAGCCAGAACTCACATTTCCCAAACTTAGCATACAGCTTATGGGCTCTAAGCAACTCAAGCACCACTCGCAAGTGTTCCTCGTGCTCCTCCTCAGAAGGTGAATAAATCAAAATGTCGTCCACAAAGACGACCACGAAACGATCTAAGAACTCCCGAAAAATCTGGTTCATCAAGTCCATGAACACAGCCGATGCATTGGTAAGCCCAAAAGGCATCACCAGAAACTCATAATGGCCATACCGCGTTCGAAATGCCATCTTCGGGATATTCCTCCCTGACCCTTAACTGATGGTAACCCGATCTCAAGTCTATCTTAGAGAAACAACGGGATCCTTTCAACTGATCAAACAGATTATTTACACGAGGCATAGGGTACTTGTTCTTAATTGTAACCCGGTTCAACTTTCAGTAATCAATGCAAAGTCTCAAAGCCCCATCTTTCTTTTTAGCAAAGAGGGCCGGTGCTCCCCAAGGCGAAGTACTAGGGCAAATAAAACCCTTATCTAACAACTCCTGGAGTTAAATCTTCAACTCACTCAACTCGGCTGGGGTAAGACGATACAGTGCCATGGAAATCGGTGTCGTGCCAGGCACTAAGTCAATAGAGAACTCGATCTCTCGATGGGGTGGTAAACTAATAAGATCCTCGGAAAGACGTTTGAGTACTCACAAACCAGTCTTGGCAACTCAGTCCTGGTCTCATCACACTCACTACTCATAAAGCTAGCGAGAAGACCACCAAGCTCATTCCGCCATCGCGGATCATACACTGGTGGTAAAACTCTACCAACCCGATCTCCCAAGAAATGGAAACAATCACCGCTCAAAATTACAGTTTATGGTTATCGTCAAATTCAGGCAGTCCAGGTGGATGGAAAACAACTTGTTTTGTTACACAGTTTATGGTAGCATGATATTTTGTTAACCAGTCCATTCCCAATATCACATCGAAATGATCGATATTCAAAGGCAGTAAATCAATATACAAATGCACATCCCCAACAATAATTTCACATGCAGGGTACATATAAGCACAAGTCATGGATCCCCCAACAGGTGAAGATATAGCTAACAAATAATTCATGGGTTCCAGTGGTCTATTCAATTTCCGTGAAAAAGCATGCGAGACATAAGAAAGTGTAGACCCCGAATCAATCAGAACATAAGCATTTTGAGCACAAATTGAGAGTATACCTGACACTACGGTCTCGGTATTCTGCACATCTCCCGGTACAAATGCGAATACTCGGCCTTGCCTCATAGGCTCTTTTCCAGTAGCTTTGGGGTTGGGTTTCGGTGGAGCAGTTGATGCTGCGGCGCTAGCTGCAGCTTTACTATTGCCTTGGGAAGTGGAAGGGCAATCTTTAACCATGTAGCCTACCTTGCCATACCTATAACAAGCACCAGAAATTTTATAACAAACCCCTTTATGTTTTTTCCCACATTCGGAGCAGGGTGGTATGGAATTGTTTCCCTGACTAGAACTGGTTGTTGACCCTGTGTTTTGCTTTTTATTCAATGAACCGTTCCGGCCTTTCTTAAACTTAAAACCCCGTCTCTTACCACGCCATTCAGTCGCTGGTGTTTCGGTCTGTTTTAATGCCTCGATGTTCGACTCAGCTATTATCGCCCGGTCAAGAACATCCACATATATTTCAGTAACTTCAGCACATTGATTCTGTCAAGTATCTCCACATTAAGGTCGCCTTCAAACTTCCTGGCCTTTTTGTAATCAGTGTCCACCATGTGTGGTGCATATCTGGCGAGTTCAGTAAATTTTGATTCATATTTAGCTACAAACATGGTACCTTGTTTCAACTATTCAAACTCAGCCACTTTGTGATCCCTAACGCACTGAGGAAAGTATTTTTCAAAGAAGGCTTCTTTAAATTGAGCCCAAGTCAAAGCAGTATTGGTGTCACGAACAAGCATCCACCACCTTCTGGCCTCTTCTTGTAAAGTAAAGGTAGCCAACAATACCTTGTGTGCTTCGGAACACGGAAACACTTCAAACAATTTCTCTGTTTCTAGAACCCATGCTTCGGCCTTTAACGGTTCAAGGCCTCCTTGAAAGGATGGTGGTTTCATTTTACTGAACTTATGTGTCAAGGCAATTATATACTCATTAACATTTTGCTCCGGTTGAACTGGAGGAGGTGGGGGCTGTTGGTTCTGTTGTAGCCTTAAGGCCTCAGTCAACAGTTCAACTGTTCTTTCTAATCTTGCCATTCTAGCATCAGATGATTCCATTTCATCGGCATTCCTTGCATTGTCCATGTCACTATATGCAATACAGTAATAATAAACATAGGAATTGCTTACTTAAACACATTAGCACATTAGTACATATATTCATGTCATGGCCACACACACTTTTTCAATGCTCATGCAATGCCCTATTCACTTTTCTAGGACATCCTATAGCTCATTTGGACACGTGTGTGTGGTATAACTCATGCTTTAGCATCGCTCTAATACCACTCTGTCACGACCCAAACCCGCCCCTATGGGTTTAGCACCGTAATCGGCCAGTAATCCGTGATTACCAAAGGCCTTCTTAACAGTAATGGCAGTAATACAGAGTAAGGGGCTGGCGGAAGCCAAAACAATAAATAAAAGATGTCCAATGAGCTGTGACAGTCTGAATGCAAAAACACTTTTCCGAACATATTCACATTCAAAACCAAAACAGTATATACATACATCATATACAGACATTCAGGTTAGGGACCAAATCCCTACCATAACAGTACAGTGTAAGTCTTAAACAGTCGATACAAAACAGAGACAAAAAGGGGGTGAATCTAAAACACCCCAACACAGCCTTGGCTTGGCAGCACTTAGAACCTCGAGGTGAGGCACGATGGTTGGCTTAACAAAACAAGAGCTAACCCGATGCTCCTAGCTCCGGTCTGGTACCTGGACACCTACATATATATATAAACAATGAGCTAAAGCCCAGTGAATAACAGTTGTGTAAAGAGGTTAAGAATGAATGTCCTTTCAGTAAATAAACAGTCATATCAGTCACTTAGAAACCATAGCAGTCATATGTGATGCATCCCATAGCAAAACAGTACAGTAGGTCTTAACAGACCGAACAGTTGGTTGATGGCCATCATAACAGTAAACAGTAGTGGTTCCAAATATGGGAACCGACAGAGATCTCTGTGACAGTAGCAGTAACAGTACAGTAACAGTAAATTGCTATGGATGCCACGGATACAGTTTACAAATAGGACAAACATTCATTCATTAAGCAATAACGTTTCAGTAAGCAGAACAGTTGATCATTCAGAAAATAATCATAATTGAACATATCTTTACAACATTGTTACTCACAGAGCACTGGGCTATAAGCAGCTAATGAGCGTCCTCGGATGTCAACCCTACACAGTTACAGAACGAACACACACTAAGTTACGCACTTGGGAATCAACAACTTAGTCCCTAACTTGACTCGGTGTGGTTCTACATCAATATCCTCATTAAGATGCCTTAAACATGGCCTAGGAATGCCTAGGATGGAAAGAGGATGCAAAGATGCACTTTAAAATACTTTTCAAAATTTTAAGAAAACAGAGGTCTCGTTCGAGCGTGGCTTTCTACGCTCGAGCGGACATGCAGACAAAGGATCTCTGCTCGAGCGTGACTTCCTTCGCTCGAGCGGACTGTAAACTTCATGAAAAGTACTGGATGCATGCAATTCACGCTTGACGGACGCTCGACCTCCGCTTGAGCGTGAGACTCAGGTCCTCACTCGAGTGTGAACTCTCTCGCTCGAGCGGACTGTAAAACACAAGAACTTCTGGCGTATGCATTTCACGCTTGAGCTCGACTTTCATTTCTCGAGCGGAAGTGCACGACTCAGAGGGTACGCTCGAGCGTAAAGTCCTACACTCGAGCGTGGGTCCAAAATCTGGAATTTCCAGATTCATCCCCAAGCACAAAACTCAACTTTAAAAGCCTCAAATTCGATCCTTTTGGGCCAATTTTCTAGAAAAAACACTTTAAACCCATCAATATAACATGTTTTGAAGATCAATTTGAGAAATCAAAGCCCAAGGATGAGTCAATTGAACACCATTTTCAAATAAACTTCAAGAACAAAGCTCAAACACAACATGCCTGTATTCAATTAAATTCAAAGCTTCAAATACATGGTCAAATAACTCAATCCTTCCAAAAACATGATGAATTCTTGAACTATAATCAAAATATGAACATGCATGTAGCAAATTTCATGGAAAAGACCTCAAAACTCAGGAATGTGTACATGTATGCATGAATTCACTCTCAAATTCAACTCTTTAAACCAATTCTTGACTTTAAACTCTAAATTACCATGAACCATGCAAGATACAACTCAAATTCACAAATGAGATGATGAAATCTCTACCTTAGGTCTTGAATTCAAGGTATGATAGCTCAAATGTGCAATTCTCTTCCAAATCTTCTAAGTTTCAAACCAATCTAGGTGAACTCAACTTTTTTTCCAACTCTCTAGCTCTCTCTCACGTTTTTGGTCTAGGAAGTGGCTGAAGTAATATGCATCAATTGGTATGAGTTACACTCCTATAATGCTTCTAAAGTGGTCCACTAAGTGGCAAAAACTGCAATTAATTGGAGTTGATGTATTTTAACTTTATTTAATCTAATTTAATCATACCAAATCACATTTCAATTAAATCTACCATAAAATCACATAAATTATAATTAACACAAAATACCAATCAATTTCAGATTCGGCTGCCGATAAGGCCTTCAATTCGCAATTCGAAATTAGAAACACGAACAGATCAATCTACGACAAACTGATAGAATGCAATTAAGATAACACACTTATGCAATAAATTCAGAATTTCAGTCTGATCAATTACTTATCATGCTCAGTCACAGTTTAGCAGTAATCAGAGGTGAGTGTTGTCACAGACCGCCTCTCCCAGTACCGAACTCAGTCTGGAAAGGTAGATCTCGAATGCACTCCCTGGGACCACTGAGGGTTAGAACCCTTCTGCCTCTTACCGTTTCCTGGCCATCCTGACTCCTCCTGGAGCCCCTTATCCTCTCATCCTCCGCATGCATAATGGTCTCAAGATGGGCAGTAGCCTCCACAAGGCGCCCATAGTCCCTAATGATGGACCCGGCTACTCGAAACATGAGTCCGGTCCTCAACCTCTTCTCGAACTCCAAACATCGGCGCTCATCAGTTGTCACTAACTCCGGTGCAAACCTAGATAGGCTAGTAAAAGTGGCTTCGAACTCTGCCACTGGGGTGTTCAGCTACACCAACTTGGAGAATTGATCTCTCAACTTCTCTCTCACTGTAGTAGGCAAGTACTTGTCCTGGAAAGCTTCAACAATGGCCTCCCAAGTCCCTCTAATGTGTCCCCGCGCATACTTCCACCACTGACCCGCGTCTCCTTTCAACTGGAAGGACGCCAAGGTCACTCGCAAACCTCCGTCTTCGATGCCAAGCATCTCAAACGTCTTCGTCATCTGCTCAAGCCACTCATCAGCCTTCAGTGGCTCCTTAGGGTCACCCAAAAACTCGTCCAGATTCGACCGGAAGAATTCGCTCTCTAGAAAGGACGGCCCTGCCTTAGCTACTTGGGCCTGGACTTGATTCTCAGCCTTGAGAATGTCCATAGATTCCCTCAATGCTCCAGCCATTTCGCGGGCTAAGGAGCCCATGGCCTACTGACCTACTGGCTCAGCCACGTTGGCTTGACCAACTCCCTCCTTTTACGCTGGAATCTCATCCGGTATAGGCATCTCCTGCCTCCTAGGCCTACCATGCCTACTACCACGACCTCGTCCTGACATCCTAATAAAGGTAACAAGGACATTAGCACATTCACAAATGTGCCAAAGCTATTTCACTCGCGTCCTAATACGATGGATAATAGTAATTCACTCCACATAAGCACATAATCACATAAGCACTTACGAATTTCATTTCTGGATAATGATCGTCCCGTGGCGTTGCTAGAGTTCCAGTTAGAAACGGTAGTGATCAAGTGCCTTTCCAACAGGACTCCCAGAAACCCATAGACCCGATTAACATCCTAGAAACTAAATCCCATACCCATATAGTCACATAAGCATGTTATCATATAAGCACATAACACTACACTTAAGTCTCTAACAAGCGAGACAAACCCATTGTGGTACTAACCACTTCCCAAGTACCCAAACTATTCAAACCAGGTACGCTCTGATACCAAGTTGTAACGCCCTCAAAAAAAATACATAATCCAGTCATTCAATAGACCTATAGACATGATAGATAAGTTACATTTCATTTATCAGAGTCTTCTTATAAAAGATATTACATGTTAGCAACAAAATAAATGCCCTACGGGCTATAGTTTTCCAAGTCAACACTTGGTTACAACAAAAGAAGAGTCCTAACTCTATACATAGAAAGCCCTCAGCTTGGATTTACATTTAACACAAAATACAACGAACAAAACGGAGTTTTCAACTCCTAAACCTCCCAAGCTAGGACCTTGGAGGCGACATGTCCCTTGTACCTGAAAAATGGTGTCCCAAGTTGGGTGAGCCAAAGCCCAGTAGAGATATGCTAAACAAAATATGAGAATTAACTAAAACATTAGCATCCGATAAATGTTTAACTCTTGTAAACCAACTTATACCATTTCCATAACAATCAACACTTGCATCATATTCGATCCAAATCAATTCATTAGCATAGCTCAATATCATTCAACAGTTTAAAAATGAGACTACAACTCATGTATCGACACTTCAATAACAAACATCATTCAACACTTCGTTTTCTTGCCATTTTACGGAACTACGTCCGAGGGAACTGACACCCAAATATATATATATGATTTCAGGACTTTCACCCTGGACACTCCGGCCAACTTAATTATCAATAGAGTCCATCCCTTATCTCCTCCTACACAATGGAGTACATCCTCTATCTTCTCACAAACAAGATACACATACAATGTATTTAACACATCGTCATATACAATAACCAATTTAAAGCACATATTCAATGTTTATATCCAATCGTCACATTCAATGACATAATCCAATTGATTAGTTTCAATTCACCTAATCATCATGCAAGTTTTACAACATTCATGGCTATCCTCCACTGATAGCCCAAAACAGTTATATATAAATAGAAATAAAGAGATTTCTCAATAGATAATTTATCACATTTTCCATAGGTGAGTGATTCATTGATCCAACTACACCATCTAATCACAATTTCCTCTAATTTCATGGTTCTCAAACCAATTTCATATTTCCACATTTATTTCACTATTTTACAAAATAGTTATTTAATTCAAATTAGGGCTTTTCCCCCTTTTGCTCAAACATTGCACTCAAGGCCCAATTTCACCCATTATAACACAAACAACCCCATTCTCAAAGACCTCACATACATATAGAACCCAAAAATAGAAAACCTCTATTTTACTTTTTCAAACTCAAAACCCTAACCTCACCCAAACCAACCATTTATACAAAATGACTAATATTTATGTTAAAGCTCATAGCAATGAGTAGATTATCCCTATCTCAAGAAGAGAAGATGAGCCAAGCAAGGGATGAACTCCAAGGATGACGAAATCAACTTCTACTCGGATGAAAATGGAGATCTTAAAGAGCTCAATCTTTTTATCAAAGGAGGAAAGGTGAGAAGATCACTAGATCTAGGTCAAAATGTGGAGAGAGAGAGAGAGAGAGAGAGAGAGAGAGTATTTTAGAGAGAGAGGCTCTAAACTTAGGGTTTTGAAAAGTTTTAGAGAGAGAAAGGATAGAAAAAGTGATTTAATATGTCACTTTCGCGATTTGATATACGCGTAGTCCGTTCGAGCGGAGAGCTTGACGCTCGAGCGTTAGACACAAAATTTTGACCTGCTCGAGTGCGATAAAGGCCGCTCGAGCGCTAAGACACAACAGCAAGGCACTATCTGCTCGAGCGCAATGAGACCCGCTCGAGCGTTGAATACACTCATCCAGCATTTTACAGACTTCAGACAATCGCTCGAGCGCCAGAGGGGCCGCTAGAGCTCAGACCCGCTCGAGCGTGAAAAACACTTCTGCAGTATTCTTGCAGACGCACAAAGTACTGAAAGATTGCAAACCCCGCTTGAGCGCAAGAAGACCCGCTCGAGCGGAAGACCAAAATTCTGGGCAACAAGGTTCTAGACCAATTAGCAACCAACCTGTTCTAAACACGCCAAAGACATTCCAAAACTCAAATACAAGGAATTAAAGGACAGAAACAAGATATAAACAATAACATTCAACCACAAAACCCAAGTCCGGACACAGTAAAAGTAGGGGAAAACCTGGATCGCTATAACACGGGTCATATGCTACTATTGTACAAGGAAAAAGGAGTTTATAATGAGAAGCCTCCTAAGAGTTTCAAACTTTCATTCTAAAATTAGTGATTTTTCAATTTATAAAATAGATCCAAAAAAAAAATTTGTTTGCAGATTTATTTATTTAATTATTTTGGAAATAATAATTATCCCTTAATTTATGGATTTCAAATGGAAAGATAACAAAAATATTTCAAAATCACTCCATCCTAATCTCCCTTATCCATTTCCATAAGAAAATATTAAAATTTTTCTTCTCTCTCTCTCTCTCTCTCTCTCTCTCTCTCTAAAAAAAATCAGATAATATTTTTCATGACAGTCATGAGTATCTATCTATATCTTATATATTACATTATAACATAACAAAAAAAAATTAAAAATCAGATATACAAATAGATTAAATTAATAAATATGATTTTTATTTATTCAGTTAAAATCACGGAGGGATGTATGCGACATGGGAAACTACAGAAGATATTATAAAGAGATAACCAAATTTATTCTCTCTAGACCCAATGTTCTTGATTACTCAAGGTAATTCGAGTTTGGAGGACCAAACTCTTTAAGGAAGGAAAACTGTGACAACCTTACCTGTAATTAGTTCATAATCCTCAATTAAGCATGTCTGATAAGTAATTAAGGAGAAATTATGAATTAAATGTGTATTATGAGCATATTTTGTGTTTATGTTTGTTCATTGTAGGAATATCTATCTGAATTTCTGTTTCGATACGTGAATTGAAGGCCTTATCGGCTACTGAATACGAAATTGACTAAGTCAACGAGTAATTTAGCCTTATTAGAATTTTATGGTAACTTTAATTCAAATTCAATTCGGAACCAAATAATTAGAATAAAATAATCACAAATTCATTAATCTTAAGCCAACTTAATTAAGTTAATCTAAACAAGCCTATATATGGATAGGAGAATTCTTGAACCTTCGCAATATATATACCTTCATCATCCTAACTCAACAAAAACGTGAAAAGAGAGAGAGAATGAGAGAATTGAGATCAAAGTGAGGGAACTAGAAGAAATTGGAAGACTTAGCTTGGAAACTCAAAGAATTGGCTAGTTGAAGTTCAATTAAAGAGTTTAGGTAAGAATTCAGGCCTTTAGTTGTGTAATTAAGACATTTAACACATGAATTGAAGAGAAAATTAGAGTTTAATACAAGAATGAAGCTAGAATTAAAGAATTTAAGCTCAACATATACATGTATGCATGCCTCATCTCTTTTTGAAGTTGCTTCCAAAGAATTCTCATATCCATGTGTTTATCTTGACTTTGTTTTGAGAATTCATCAAGTTTCATACCAAATTACCTCAATAGTTCATGTTTTGAAGACAAGGAATTCATGTCATTACATGCATGTTTTGTACTTTGAGTTTCAAGTTTGATTTTGGATAATTGACAATGCTTTGGGGCTTGATTATGCGAAATGGTTTTCAATACATGACGTATTATGAGTTTACAAGGTTTTCTAAGGTTATGGCCCAAAAAGAATGTGTTTTGAAGCTTTGAAATTGAGTTTGGGACTTAAAAAGCAAATCTAGAAATTCTAGAATTCGTACTGTTCACTCGAGCGGTGAAAACTTCGTTCGAGCAAACATTGCAAGCTCTCAGAAGTTTTGTAGACATGAGTCTTAGCTCGAGTGACCAAAGCTTCGCTCGAGCGATCACCCTTTGTTTTGAACCTTGGCTCGAGCGACTAAGGTGTCCGCTCGAACGTAAAATAAGAGCTCTTAGTACTTTTGCAGACCAAGGGGTCCGCTCGAGCGACCAAAGTTGTAACGCCCCAAAAATGAATACAATGAACCCATTACATATGCGAAAGTATAATCGAAATACATGTTTTCATTACTCATAGTTTAATGTACAAAAGTAACAATTACAAAGAAGAGTGAAAGCTACATTGTTAATCATATGCCTTACTGGCTTACATCTATCCAAGTCATTACTTGGTTACAACAAAAATGAGTCTTAATTACAAAATAAACAAAATTGAGCCCTCAGCTCTACAATCCTCCCAAGCTAAGTCTTTGGCGAAAGCATATCACCAGCACCTGAAAAATGTTTTTCCCAAGTAGGGTGAGCCAAAGCCCAGTAGAAACAATCTAGCACAAGGTATGAATCTTAACAAAGATATAAATATGAGGTGCATACACAATGCTTGTGATAAGACCGTTCGTAATTTACAAGATCATAATATGCCAAGTTTTATATCTCATTTCATTGTTCATATCCATTTCATTCAATCAACCAATACTGAGTATACAACTCATTAGGTCTCAAATCAATATAGTCATCATACAAACACATTCATTTGCCATTGTGGGGAGGTGGTTTTAGGAAATACTCTTCTGATCCTGGGGGACGCTCGTGATCCACCGATAGTCACCTGAAAGGAGGTAAACACTCCGGTCGGGGGTGCTGGAATTAGCACTCCGACGGACAAGTCAGTCTCTCGTTCTAGATTACTTGTATTTAAAGTTAAACACCACAAATATCACATACCTTTTGCGGTCTGCTATTCCTTTATTTATACTCGCTCCCTAGGCCTCGGGGCCAGGTCCACTTTTCGCTCATTATGTTCATATTTACTCGGCTCCATAGCTCAGTTCCTATTCGACCTACCTACCCTTTGTATTCGGCATCCTGACGGTTCTGGATAGAGCCGGGCAATACCTGTTTTAAAGTTTTGCTCCTTTAAAATCCGGCTCACACAATTGCCCTCCAAACACCCTTCTAGCATTAGTTAGTCGGCGTGTTTGGTACCTGATTTGGGAAAATAGAAATTCGGCGGTTAATCCTCTTCCCGATGCATGTCAGGACGCGTACATGCTTTTCGGTCACTGTAACGCCTTCCCGCCTCATTCGTGCTTGTCTCGCATTTATTATGATTTGAAGTTTAAGTCCCTTCGAACACATACTTTTTCGAATATTTGAACCTTCTGGACCGCCTATCGGTATTTCTTCTCCGACGTATTTCCTGTAACTCCTCCCCGTCTTCTTCTGTTCCCTTTGCCTCTCGTAAGTCTTCTTCTCTTTGCTTTGCAATCCTACTTCTCTATATTTATTTTTTACTCTAGAATATCCTTGAGTTCTCTCTAGAATGGCTAAGCATTTGAAAGACCTCCTCTCTGAGGGTCGAATTTCTGGGTTCCGAAAACATTTCTCTATTCCTGATGATGTTCATCTATCTCTTGTAAAGGAGAGTTCCCTGGATATGGAGAGGGATGACCCAAATACAATCGTGTTCCCTCTCCTGTCCATTGCGGAGGGTGGCGTTCGCTTTCCCCTACATCCATTTCTTAGGGCCGTCCTCCGCCACTGGGATCTGATTCCCTCGCAACTCAATGTGAATTTCTTCTGAATTGTAATGGGAATTGTTGAATTAAACCGGCGCCTCAGGATCAACCTGGGCATTCCTGCGATTCAGCATTGCTATGCTTTAGCCAAATCCTCCGGTCGGCTTGGGCATTACTTTCTCAGGGCCAGGGACACCGACCATCACTTGGTAACCATGCTTGCCAGCTCTGGCAAACGAGTTGATGATGTAATGGTCAATGTTCGGGGCAACTGGGAATTTGGCGAAGGCGAAGATTGCCTGGACCCTATTCCCAGATGGAGGGGTGAACCAGGTTTCCGTGTGATTCCTTGTTTGTTGAACTTTCTTTTATTCAGCTTCTTCTCCAAATATAATCCTCCGTTTTTGCAGGCAATAAGTTGAAAAGGGTTCTGACCTCGGCTGACGACGCAATACTTTCGGACATTAAGACTGCACTAAAAGTATTTTGGCCGTCCAAACGTACAGAAACAAGGCAGAGCCGCCCATATTCTTCTGAGGTACGAGCCTACTTATACTACGTTCTCGGCCGCAGACAACATTCCGATCCCAACCGGCAACAACACCATACGGTTCTTATCTTCTCCCAGCTTCAAGTCCCTGAGACAGATTGGTCTCGAGACTTCCGATTTGGAGCAAGACTTAGAGCCAGAAGTCGAAGTGGTCGCCGAATCAACCAGGAGTTCGTTACTAAGGCCGAAGAGGTCGACGAAGCTCTAAAATCAGCGTTCAAAATTGCCGGTCTTAACCAGCCTAACTCACCGTCCATTTCGGGTCGGGTAGAGTTTTCTTTCGGAGACATTTTTTACGGATTTAGGAGACCTGCCGGCGATTTTTCTGAAGGCATGGCTGGGGACAATCTTACGTAGATGATGAGAAAGAGAAATGCCGAGCGAATGGCCGCTCGGAAGAAGGCAGAGGCCGCTCGTTCTGAGCCTGCCCCAGTTGAATCTTTACACCCGTTACTGCGGAAGGAAACAGCTCAAATCGTTTTGGATGAGACAGAGAGGGAGGCCAAACAACAGGTCACGGAAGAACGACTGGTTCGTAAAGAACGGGGCGAAAAACGTAATGCCGAGGGAGACGCAGGCTCGGAGGACAGTCTTGTTGGCAAAAGGCCTCGTTTAGAGGAATCCGACGTGGTTGTTCCTTTTGTTGTTCAACCAAAGATCAAAAACATGCCAATTTCTAATGACGCATCTGTCATAAAGGATCCGGCCGTAGCGTTGAGCTTGGCCGCCTCAGTTTCACTGCCGACTGATAAGGCCACTTTCAAGAAAAGCCAGATTTGAGAGCTTATAGCGTTCGCTGCCCAATCTGCCCTTCTGGTATGTATACGATATTCTCTTTTCTGCTCGTTTGATTTGGTTTGCACACTGTATTGCTTGATGTGATGATCTAATTTGTTTTGTAGATGGCTAAAAGGATAGCCGAACTAGGCCGCCGCAGCGTGATGCCACCGAAAAGGATTGGCCGCTTAAAGTCTGAAGCTGAAGGTGAAAGGAGCAGGGCCGAGTTCGAGGCGATAGGGCCGCTATGGAAAATGCGCGAGCAGAAGCAGAAATGGAAAGGGCTCAGACTGCTGACCAGCTCAGATCCGAAGCCGAGGATAGGGCAAACGCGAGCGAGGAATCGCTTGAGTTAGCCAAGGAGGCGCTTGCCAAGGCAGAGGCTGAGTTAAAGGAGTTGAAGGCGGCAAAGAAAAAGTCAAATCTGAAGTTTCTACGGTGTTGAGGCTGGGAAGAGCGCCGCCTTCAAGGAATACGTAGACGAAGTCCCCAAATTCGAAAATCGGGGATTCAAACATGGGCGGCTCAAAGCCCTTGCTGCCGTTGGAGCTACATCGGCCGTGCCAATTCCATACGAGCAAGTGGACGTTGAGCCACTTGAGTCTGATCCCGATGATTGATCTGGAAGACATCTAGTTTTATTAAGTATATTCAATGTACATTTTTTGGATTTTCATATGTAAAATGTCCCCTGCCAGCGCCCAGTTTATGAATGAAAATGTTATATGCTCTCAAGTTATTTTATCATTTGTCTGTTATATGAGCGTGTAGTTAGGAGAGTCAGCAGTTAGAATAAAATGTCAAGATTGCATGAGATGGCAGACTTAACGGCCATTTAAAATTAGGGATCTAATTTAGTCAGAAACAAAATGAATTCAAGACTAGTGCTTAGATAAATCGATTTGTGGAACGGCTGGGGCATTCGAACCGTATAGATTGATGAATCTGCCCTTGCCCCAGCTGGTTCACGAACGTAGAACGCCGAATAAAACATAATAAATTTTTACACACAAGAATCGATTCGTGGAATGGCTGGGGCACTCAAGCCGTATAGATTGATGAATCTGCCCTTGCCCCATCTGGTTCATGAATGTAGAACGCCGAATAAAACGTAATAAATTTGGCACGCAAGAATCGATTCGTGGAACGGCTGGGGCACTCGAGCCGTATAGATGATGAATCTGCCCTTGGCCCAGCTGTTTCACGAACGTAGAACGCCGAATAAAACATAATAAATTTGGCACACAAGAATCGATTCGTGGAACGGCTGGGGCATCGAGCCGTATAGATTGATGAATCTGCCTTTGCCCCAGCTGGTTCACGAACGTAGAACGCCGAATAAAACGTAATAAATTGCACGCAATGGATTCGTGGAACGGCTGGGGCACTCGAGCCGTATAGATTAATGAATCTGCCCTTGCCCCAGCTAGTTTATGAACCGAGAACACCGTATATTAGCGGATGATGGGTGATTGGGACCGGTACAGGATGGTACAGGATGGCTATTGACGCTCATTATTAATGAGGTAGCCTCGGAGATGCTGCCCTTGTAGGGAATAAATGGGCGTGTACTTCGTGAACGAGGGTCCTATTTACGTGCTAAATGAGCATCTCAGTCCCTGCTCTTTGAGGAAGGCGAAACAAGTGTGAATGTCAAATAAGCTCTTCTTCACAGCAGAGGTCAAGCGAAGACACTAGCTGAGCTGGAAGGTGCCATGAATCGAAGCGGTGAACCGTCACGCACGGGCGGTAGGACGTCGAGGGGTCGGGAGAGACACCAATCTCCTCGACGTCGAAGTAGATCGCCTAGGAGGATAGTCAGCCACAGCATAAGTCTCTTCAATCTCATCCTGGAAGGGAATCCGACGCACACCCTCGCCCATTGAGTTTTGCAGTCTTCGTGGTAACAGACCGATGACAGAGGCGGATTCCATCATTTGAGACCCAAAT
>JAPPVO010001615.1:0-27497 GCA_030407325.1 Camellia japonica | reverse complement strand
GTCTCTCGAGGTCTCGCTCGGTGCTCGCCCTCGAATACCAGTGAAAACGGAGTCATAAGGACTCCTGCCACCTCCATCTCCGGGCTAATGTGGGAAATATACGTACACCCATAGCTGAGAAAAGCAGTGCGGAATGTGAATACAAAGTGCTAAAGGCAGAATACAGAATGTGCAAAGTGCGCCGTGTGTGCAATGAACAAGTAATGAGGAGCAGAAATGTAAATCAAGAGGACAGAACGTACCTCCCAGGCTCTCCAATAGCCGCCGAGTAAGTCTCCCCGCCCGAGAGGAGCACTCATGTAACAATAGAGGGTAGCCAGGCCAGCGCCACCCCAGTCATACCGATGGACCTGTGATAGGTCCACCAGGGCACTCAGAAGACAATCCAACAGTGTTCCCCCTATCGGCAAACAAAGTGGTGCCAAAGAGGAACATGAGGAAACCTCGGGTGTACTGCTCAATCTCCTCAGGAGACTCAGGCTCCATCTCTGGCCTCCGAAAACGGGAAGAGAACCAGGTGTACCGGACCTCCCGGAAGCTCTGTCTACAGGTGGGCGAGCCCCCAACAGATGTATCCATGCAGCCTCCCACTCACCCATATCCTCGTCATAAGGTATGGGCCAACCGCCTGTGTCTAGGCCGGTGAGCACAGCGAAGTAACGGGGTCATGGTCATATCCCCGGTGGGCAGAAAAATGGAAAGAATTGGTGGTGTCCCACCATCTCTCCACCAGAGCAGCTAACAATGTCCTGCTGGCAGGACAAGTGATAATCCCATGCAGAATGGTCCAAACCCTGCAGTCAACCAAATCCCGGACAGCCTCGGGAGCTCAGCGTACCAGTCTCTCGCGGCAGTGGAGCCATATCCTCACAGTACGAGAGCCAACCTGCATTCAGAATGAATACATGTGTTCAGTACACAATGAAATGAAGAGCTGTGTGCAAATGAATGAAAGTGTGTGCAAATGAATGAATGGCTGGTGCAAATATTATAGCTATGTGCAATGTTGAAGTATCAGTGTTTTGGGCTGCGTGTTCAAATCTAATCAGTGGGCTGCGTGTTCACTTTATTTCTATCTGGGCTGCGTGTTCAGTAAATCAGTGTTTTGGGCTGCGTGTTCAAATCTAATCAGTGGGCTGCGTGTTCACTTTATTTCTATCTGGGCTGCGTGTTCAGTAAATCAGTGTTTTGGGCTGCGTGTTCAAATCCTAATCAGTGGGCTGCGTGTTCACTTTATTATCTGGGCTGCGTGTTCAGTAAATCAGTGTTTTGGGCTGCGTGTTCAAATCCTAATCAGTGGGCTGCGTGTTCACTTTATTTCTATCTGGGCTGCGTGTTCAGTAAATCAGTGTTTTGGGCTGCGTGTTCAAAATTAATCAGTGGGCTGCGTGTTCACTTTATTTCATCTGGGCTGCGTGTTCAGTAAATCAGTGTTTTGGGCTGCGTGTTCAAAATCTAATCAGTGGGCTGCGTGTTCACTTTATTTCTATCTGGGCTGCGTGTTCAGTAAATCAGTGTTTTGGGCTGCGTGTTCAAATCTTAATCAGTGGGCTGCGTGTTCACTTTATTTCTATCTGGGCTGCGTGTTCAGTAAATCAGTGTTTTGGGCTGCGTGTTCAAATCTAATCAGTGGGCTGCGTGTTCACTTTATTTCTATCTGGGCTGCGTGTTCAGTAAATCAGTGTTTTGGGCTGCGTGTTCAAATCTAATCAGTGGGCTGCGTGTTCACTTTATTTATCTGGGCTGCGTGTTCAGTAAATCAGTGTTTTGGGCTGCGTGTTCAAATCATTAATCAGTGGGCTGCGTGTTCACTTTATTTCTATCTGGGCTGCGTGTTCAGTAAATCAGTGTTTTGGGCTGCGTGTTCAAATCCTAATCAGTGGGCTGCGTGTTCACTTTATTTCTATCGGGCTGTGTTCAATCCTAATCAGTGTGGGCTGCGTGTTCATCATCAACTTGGACTGTGTGTTCAGAAAATCAGAGTTTGGGACTGTGTGTTCTACTATAGTCAGTGTGCGCCGTGTGTTCGCCTTCAATTCGGGCTGTGTGTTCGACAAATCAGTTTGAGCCGTGGTTCAATGCTTAACTAATGTGTGCCGTGTGTTCACATCAATCAGTCAGTGAGCCGTGTGTTCAGCAATTCAAGTGTTTGAGTGCATATTCAGATGCAGACAAAGTGTCATGTCATAGGCAACTGTGTGTTTAAGCATGGCAAAGCTACAAAGTGCGCAGAAAATGCAGAAAAAAGTAAAATACCTTCGCTGCCTCGGAAGAGAGGTGCTCTGGCTCTCGTAGAAGCAAGTCTCCGGGTGCCCGGTCGTTGAAGTCGTGAAATGACGGAAAACCGCTCGCGGAAGGATGTGCACTGCCGGGGCGTATCTCTCAGGGAAAAGGACGGACCCTCGGGGGAGTGCCATAATGTCAAAATCATCTCCGGCGCCTGGAGGACCTCCCAGTGAGGGAAATTGCCTGCCATTTCGAGAAATCTGCAAAAATGAGCCGAAATTGGAAAAAGTCAACAAAAGTCAACTCCGGAAATAAAAAGTCAACAAAAGTCAACTCCCGAGAAAATATTCCAAATATTGAGACAAACTTACCTCAAGTGGTGAAAACGAGAGAAGAAGCTCCGAAATCAAAATTTAGTCGCCTCAAAGTGCTTAAACTGAAGGATTTCGCGAAAACAACTTGCAAAAAAGGCGAAAAGCGCGTATAAAGTGCAGATCTGAAAGAAAAAAATGGCTTAGAGAGCAAGAGGAGAGTTTCACACTTGGGGAGTGATTTCGGATGAATGGTGGGTGTATATATAGAAATGAGAAAAAAGACCAAAATGCCCCTACTTTTGGCAGATGGCCGGCCGGCCACCTTTCCTAGCTGGCCGGCCAATTTGCTTTTTGCAGCTGGCCGGCAGCTCCCCTAGGGTCACCACTTGGCCGGCAGTTCCCCCACACCCCCTCTAGCTCCCTGCAAATTTTGAGGAAGATTGGAGCTCCCGGGACCTGAAAAAGTTCAAGAAAAGTGCACTTTCTGGCGCGAAATGCTCCGCCGGAATTTAGCTGCAATTTCTGATATGTGTCTCATCATCACTCATCAAAATCGAGGTGTATCCTTTTTAATCATGTTGTAACCTCTCGGGAGGTGAAACTAAGGCCGCGATTGAGTTGCCTTCGCCGAAATGCGCGTTTTCTTACTCGTTGTTTCGCAACGACGGGCACCCTGGTTTCTGCTCGTTTGCATTGTTTTGCATGTAACTTGCGTTCTAATCAACATTTTGCATTGTTATGCATGTTGCTCGGTGTACCATACCTCTGTGCTTGTGCATGTGTTGTCGCGCACGTTCTTTCTCGCATTGTGTTGCATTTACTCGCGACACTGTGCGTGTCAAACTTTCGGAATCACAGGAATCACATTGAATATATGTTGTTAGCATGTTGTTCTTGTTGAATTTCTCTCTTTTGCAAGCACGATGTTGTATGTACGGTTCATTTGAGGCTGGTACGACCAGACGAATCGCGCAGGTATCGTATCTTCTCCGTGTGAGACGCGACGAGAATCGAATCATTCTCCGCATTCCTAACTGCATGAAATGTAGTTGTTGCTTTGCATTCTTGCTTAAAATTATTGCATCTATTTGCGAATACTTGCCTCATTACAGCTTGCTGCATTTGCATGATCATCTGGCTCTGTGCATATCATTTTGCATTTTGCCCCTGCCTGCGGGCATGCCTGCGGGCACACATATCTCTGTTTATCTTGTATGATTGTCTAAGTCTTCGGCCTTGTCAAAAATGGGTCGTCTCTGGGCTTTGACATTCACTCCCGTCACTTGTGACTTCCGAGTTCTGTCAAAGAGGAGCAACTGCAGACAACCCCATTTTTGACCGCCCTTAAGACTCAGACGTCACCGATTGAGCGCTCGGTGATGTTGCATATTGTGCTCGTTCAGAAGTCTCAGAGTCGCGGCCGTGCGCCCTGCCTCCGGACTTCCGAACTCTCTTTTGTGTCTTGTCTCGGTTTGCGAACCGACTCGTTTTCTCTGTTTTCTTTCCTGCAGGGGGGGAGGTCTAGCAGACTATCTCTCAGTGGCCGTGGGCTACATTTCGTGGCCGTAGGCCATTTTGCCCATTTCGGAGCCCGGTTCCCAGTTTTCGGAGCCGTCAGGCCGTGTGCCTCGGTTCTGGACCGCCCACCGTCTCCGATTCCTCCGGTTCTTGGCAGGTACCTCTGTTTTATCATAACGAGGCCACTGGGGTCTTAGATACCCACTTCGTGGCTGAATGCCACTTTCGGTGCTTACAGCCGGTTTTCGGGCCCGAACCTCGCGGTTTGGCCCCGAGCATTCGTTTGGCATCGGTTTTTGTTCATTCTTGGCAGGTACCTCTGTTTTACATCATATGAGGCACACTGGGGTCTTAGATACCCACTTCGTGGCTGAATGCCACTTTCGGTGCTTAACGGCCGGTTTTCGGGCCCGAACCTCGCGGTTTGGCCCCGAGCATTCGTTTTGCATCGATTTTTGTTCATTTTTGGCAGGTACCCCTGTTTATCATCAGGAAGATCACTGGAGGTGTGGAGAGGCTAGCATTGTCCAAGCAACCTGTTATGCCCTTCCGGCGCCCCCCGGCGCCCGTTTTTCTCACTTCTGGGTTAATGTTGACCACCCTAGGGCCATTTTCTTCGAGCCAAAACCACATATTCGTGTTGTACACACATGGGAGGACACTAAAAACCCATGGCCGGCCAGTAATTCTTATTTTCATTTTTGACCCTCTTTGAAAAGTGAATTGTTTTTCTCCTGGTTCAGAGTTGTCAATTTCCAACCATAGGGCCTTGTTGTACACACCTGGGAGGACACCATCATGTGGTGGCCGGCCAGCAAATCCATCTTTCCATTTTTGCCCTTGGCCGCCGGCTAGGGGGGGTGGCCGGCCGGCCACCTCCATAAAGGTGGCTAGCCGGCCATGCTCTTGGGAAGTGTGTTTCACAGCTATAGCTATGTTGTATCCCAAAAGATCTGATTCGGGGGATATTTTGTGGCAAGGGAACTTGTTCCCTTAAGGCTACACACTTGCATACACTTTTGGCACACAATTCTTGCATGCATACACTCCCCTCCCTCTCCCTCAAGACCTAGAAAAACTTGGCTCAAGCATATCTCTCTTGATCTCTCTCAAATCTTAAGTTTTGGTCTCATTTGTTCATCAACACCAAGCACTACCTTCACCACTTCCATTTCAGCAGAAAATGAAGGTTTTTCAGTGGCTAAGAAGCAACAAATTCAAGTCAAGAAGCAAAGAAAGACTTGTCTTCAAGGGTAAGTCTCAAATCCCCTCTTTTACACCACTTTTTTGCCTCTTTTCTTAACCTTACTTGCTCACTGTTTTGAGCTCCGACCAATACTGAAAGTGGTCTTCTTTTGAGCTATTCTTGAGGTTTGTTTAAGGGCTCAACTCTGTTTGAGCCCTCCATCTTACACTTCTTTCAATATCCTCTTATATGCCTTTATTTTGCATTGAATATTTGGCCTATGTGTGATCTGAATTGGAGCATCTCATGAACTGATATTGTGCTTACTTTGAGCCCCTATTCAACATTGAAGAAGGGCTCAACCTTGTTTTCATGCTCCATGTGCCACTTGCTTTGAATCCATGTTTTGCTCTTGTTTTTGGCATGAAATATTTGGCCTATGATTGATCTGTTTTCGAGCATGACATAAACTGTGAGTGGGACTATTTTGAGTCCCTCTTCAACATTTAAGAAGGGCTCAACCCTGTTTGGCCTCTCTATCATGCACTTGCTTCACAATTCCTTCAAATTACCGTAAACTTGCATGATTTATTTGACCTACATGCAGTCTGTTTTGGAACATTCCATGAACTATGAGTGAGCTTATTTTGTGTCCCTATACAATATTGTAGAAGGGATCAATCTTGTTTGGGGTCTCCATTTATACTTGCCTTTATATCTCTCTTTGACCCCATTTTGCATGCTTTTTTGAACCTATCTAGCCTCTGTTTCGTTGCGGCCATCATCAGTACTGAAAATATCCATATTTAGCCTTCTTGTCATATCTCATTGAGGGTCTTTGTTGGTTTGATGAATATTTGGGGTACTTCATGTTATAGCCTTATATATCCTCATTCTTGCATAGCATTTTCAGCATGGTTGCATACTGATTTCGGGGTTATCATCTACTGTAAATGTGCATATTTCTAGTCCCTAATCAGTGTTGTAGAAGGGTACTTTTCCATTTGAGCATCGCATGTATCACTTGCTTCAATACCCCTCTCTTGGCTCGTATTTTTCATGCTATTGTTGCCCTATCCATGCTTGCTATTTAGCCCTTTTTGTGACTGAAAAATGCTATTTTGGGGGCTGCCTTGATACTGTTTTGCATGTCATGTACCAATTATGCATGTTTAGTATGGCTATAGGCCATTCCGGGTGCTTATTATCGCATTTCGGGACCATTCCGGGCATTCGGTGTCATTTCCCCGCCTTTTGGGACTGTTTTGCATCATTTGTGAGTGTTGAAATTCCATTGCATGTTTGCATATCATTTCCATGTCATTTCATGCTTAAACGCATTGCCTCGGTTTGCGTGCCCGTGTGCACGCATTTCGAGGCGCCTCATTTTCATCCGCCGGCCTCTCATGTGAGTGTGGCTGAGGCTCACTCATGTTAGTATAAGTCCATTTCGCATTTCGTATGTCGTTTCATGCTTTAATGCATTGTCTCGGTTTGCGCGCCCGTGGGCACGCATTTCGAGGCACTCCTTTTTTATCCGACGGCCTCCCGTATGAGAGTGGTTGAGGTCCTCTCATGTTGGTATAAGTCCATTCTGCATTCTACATGCTATTTTCGCATCTTTGCATTCCGTATGCCATTTTCTCGGTTTGCGTGCCCGCGGGCACGCACTTCGAGACATCTCATTTTAGCCTCATCACATATCATTTCCATGTCATTTTGAATTCTGTATGCATCGCCTCGGTATGCGTGCCCGTGGGCACGCATTTCGAGGCATCTCATTTTCATCCGACGGCCTCTTATGTGAGTGTGGCTGAGGTCCACTCGTGTTAGTGTAAGTCCATTTGCATTGCGTATGCCATTTCATGCCTTAGGATCATCGCCTCGGTTTGCGCGCCCGTGTGCACGCATTTCGAGGCATCTCATTTTCATAGCATTGTGCATGTTAGGTAGGATTGCATTAGCTGCATTTCATGCATATCATGCATATTGCATCGTGTTCGGGATAGGAGTTAGCCCGGGCACGGGAAACGAGACGCGTTCCGTACTCCGAGTGACGGAACGGGTCTCAATTCCAGGTCACCGACGCTCCGGATTATCCATGATGGAGTTAGGTTTTGTTGTAGCATTCATCTGCATTGCACCCTATATTGAGTTGTGCAATCCGACTCCTCGGCCATCATGCATCGATATGCGTGATTGGTGGCACGAGAATCGAGGCATGCATATATTTGTGAAATACATTGCTATGCCCTTTTCCTGCTCTCTGTTGCAGCAAAATAAGGAATCAGCAACTTTTCGGAGTCTGGCGCGCATTTCGAGAACAATTGCAAACAGAGGCTAAATTGGGCATCCCAGTGGATTTCTACGCAAAGGCAATCCGGCATACATCATTCATCAGAAGCAAGGCAACCCCTGGCTTGCATGCCTGTTTAAAGCTTTCTTAGTTTAATTTGTTAATTAATTAGGAATATGTAATATTCGGACTGTATTATTCTTTTATGTCGGACTGTATTATTTATTCGGATCCTCTGCGCGAGGGCAAAACTGTAATAAGTGTGTGTGTGTGTGATGTATGTCTTTCAACCCCACGTCTTTCTCCTTTTTATTTACCCGCTTATGATGGTTAGATATAGGGCATATTTCAATTAGCATACAGTATGACAGCATGTTTGCATCATTCATCTGTTTTGCATGCACCGGGCTCGGCGCATCATACAAACTGCATTTGTATTTCAATTCCAAATTGAATACGTGTTAGTTGTAGCATTTCATATGCCATGTTTAGAATAGCCGAGCCTGCTATAGTTTGCATTATTGCATGCGTTGTATTAGGCATTTCTGTATAACTAGGATCATGCATGATTTCTAATTAGTTTCTGTTTTGGCTTGGAGTACTCGGTGAGTTTTATGCTTTAGCATCCTTGCATGCGTGTGAGTGTTGCCATGATAGCATGCTTGCCATGAGGCTAACTGCTTATGTGATATACCTGCCTTGAATGACTGTGGGTGGAGGTTGAGTTACTTGAATTGGGACGATTCAGCAAATGTTTGTTTTAAGCCCACTAGATAGTGGCAAAATCATGTTTTCTAAGCCCACCTGAGGGTGGCAAATCCGCGTTTTAGCCTACCTACGGGTAGCACCATCAAACCATTTTCAAACAAACAAACATGAAATGTTTTGTTCCAATTCAGGCGACTACGTCTATACTTGTTTGCTGCAAGCATCACATAGTAACCTAGGCTAATAACCGGAATAAGAGCATACAATGTTGTCAAAAACAGATAGCATGGTTAGTAGAGGCCGGTCTTTGACCGGGCGAGCGGGGGTGCTCACGAAGTGACCTTCCCCAATCGTACCCAAGTTCCCGAGCCGAGGCAACTTTGGTGATGACGGACACGTGGCCTTTGGCACCGAGTCAGGGTTTCCTAAATTTCCCATTTAAAAAAAAACATTTAGGTGGCGACTCTGTATCTGGCGAAGCAGTCCATGTTTGGCACTTCTTTCAAAAAAATCTGTTTTCAAAACGATTTGCCGGATTTGGACTCTTTGGTTCAAGATTAAGAACCGTGACATTTGAGTCCTTGAACTGTAGTGACCCCAATATGAACAGAACGGGACTTAACCCTCCCGGGGCGTTCGGGGACGTCTACAACAGGCAGTAGCTAATTTCCTTCTTGCTCGGCAACCTTGATGTATTGCATGGACACCATATGAGATGCAGGGTGTGGATCACTCTATTTCGCAGCACCGTTTAAACGTTGACCCTAAATGCAAGCCGATTATTCAGAAAAGCCGGCGGTCAGCCGCAGAGCACACTGCCACGTTGTTGAAGAGGTTGACCGGTTGCTTGACGCTAGGGCAATCAGGGAAGTGACCTACCCTACATAGCTCTCGAATACTGTGATTGTGAAGAAGAAAACTGAGACTTGGCGAGTCTGCTATGATTTCACAGACCTAAACAGAGCCTGCCCCAAGGATTGTTTTTCCCTCCCCAAAATAGACCAACTTGTAGATGCTACGGCACGTCATCAGCGTATGAGCTTCCTCGATGCTTACAGAGGCTACCATCAAATTGCCATGCATCCGGAGGACCAAGACAAAACTGCATTCCTCACCCCAAGAGGAACCTATTGCTATAAGGTTATGCCTTTTGGGCTGAAGAATGCAGGGGTAATTACCAAAGACTAGTCACTGCCATGTTCAAGGAACAACTCAGCCACACTATGGAAGTGTACATTGACGATATGGTGGTCAAGTCCAAAGAAGAGCAAACTCATCTAGCCGATCTGAAAGAGACATTCAGTATTTTACGCAAATACAGAATGAAGCTGAACGCTTCCAAATGTGCGTTTGGGATCGGTTCTGGCAAATTCTTGGGTTACATTGTCAACCACTGAGAAATCGAAGCCAAACCGAGGCAAATCACAGCAATCCTGGAACTCGGCTCCCCTCGATCGGTCAAGGAAGTTTAGAAGTTGATGGGGATGGCCGCTGCACTCAACAGGTTCATCAGTTGTTCCACGGACCGCTGTAGACAATTCTTTCATACTCTACGGTAGGGTAAAACTTTTGAATGGACCTCTGATTGCGAAGCCGCTTTCAACGGTCTGAAGACTTATCTCTGATCAGTTCCACTATTGACAACACCATCGGCAGGCGACCCGCTTATTTTATATCTGGCCGTCTCCGACCGGGCCGTCAGCGCCGTATTGTTAAAGGAAGAGCTTGGGGAGCAGTGACCAGTGTATTATGTGAGCAAGGCAATGGTTGACGCCGAAACACGTTACCTTCCGTTGGAAAAACTGATCCTAGCCCTCGTCATGGCAGCAAGAAAACTGATGCATTACTTCCAGGGGCATAGCATCGGGGTACTAACAAATTACCCCCTCCGGTCAGTACTACATAGTGCAGAAGCATCAGGGCGCGTTTCAAAGTGGGCTTTCGAACTCGGCCAGTACGATATTCAATTTCTGCCTAGAACCTCAATCAAGGGGCAAGTACTTGCTGATTTTGTGGCCGAATTCACGGGGGGTCTTGCCGACTTCAAGTCTAAACAAATTCAACCCAAGCCGAATTAGAGAATTTACGTTGGGGACATTTGGCAGTTGTACTGTGACGGATCATCCAACCAACGGGGCAGTGGAGCCGGAGTAGTAATCATGGCTCCCGACGGCGCAATAATTGAGCAAGCCGTCAAACTCGGCTTCGAAGCATCGAATAATGAGGCCGAATATGAAGCCCTGCTAGCCGGTTTGCGGAATGCACACCTTCTGGGTGCCCGGTGTTTTCTTGTATTTTGCGATTCAAAACTGGTGATCAATCAGTTGAAGGAGGAGTACGCAGCCAAAAACGACCGTATGGCAGCTTATATGAAAACGAAAAATTCCTTACTGGCAAAATTTGACCATCACGAATTGAACCAAATAACCCGTGACTAGAACACACATGCAGATGCCCTGGCTTGCCTAGTCTCCGCCATTAACTCAGAGATTAAACGAACCATTGAAGTAGGTTTCATCCCAGAGCCGAGCATTAGCCCTTCTGAGGAAGTCCAGATCAATGTCATAGAGTTAGAACTGAGTTGGATGGACTCCATTGCTGTATTCTTATCTTCTGAACAGCTCCCAGCAGACAAGAAAGAAGCGCACAAGCTCCGAAACAAAGCCTTGCGATACTACTTGGATCCGCAAGGAAAGCTTTATAAAAAAATCCCTTTCTGGTCCATACCTGGAATGCGTTCATACGGACAAAGTCGAAAAACTTTTGACCGAAATACATGAAGGCAGTTGTGGCGCCCATTCTGGCGGGCGCTCCTTGGCTCATCGAGCTGTGACACAGGGGTATTACTGGCCAACAATGAGAGCCGATGCTGAATGTTACGTGAAAAAGTGTGAACAGTGCCAGAAGTTTTCTCCTTTGACCCACCTACCTGCTGAAGAGTTAAGCTCTATAACCAGTCCTTGGCTGTTCACCCAATGGGGACTTGACATCGTCGGACCACTACCTCGTGCCCCGGGTAACAAGCGATTTTTGATTGTCGCGACAGATTATTTCACAAAATGGGTAGAAGCGGAGGCACTAACGCACATCCGAGATACCGATGTGAAGCGTTTTGTATGGAGAAATATCATAACATGATTCGGCATTCCAAGAGCACTTATTTCAGATAATGGCACCCAGTTTGATTGCGGTGTCTACAGGGAACTGTGCAGCAAGTATGGTATTCGGCCCTATTATTCCTCCCCGGCTTATCCACAGAGTAATGGCCAAGCTGAAGCCTCCAACAAATCTATTTTAGACGGCATCAAGAAGAGGCTGGAGAAAGCTAAAGGAAGATGGGTCAAAGAGTTGCCAAATGTATTATGGGCTCATCGCACTACTTCGAAGTGGTCCACTGGGAAGACGTCGTTCGCTTTGTGCTTCAAAACGTAGGTAATCATCCCCTTGGAGATCGGCCTCCCAACCTTGAAATCAACAGTTTTTAATTTGGGACGAAATGACATGATGTTGGCCTTAGATTTGATTCTGATTAAAGAACGGAGAGACCGTGGCCTTGCATCCATGGCACGGTACCAGCAGCAGCTTGCTAAGTCATATAATCAGCGTATTCAATTGCGCCGCTACACACTAGGAGAGTTGGTCCTGAAGAAAGTGCTTTCAGCTGCCAAGAATCAAAATTGGGTCCTAATTGGGACGGCCCTTATCAGATCGACTCAGTCGCGGGAGTAGGGGCATATCGGCTCAAAGACATGTCTGGGAGAAGTCTGCCACGGCCTTGGAATTTCACGCATTTGCGTAAATTCTATCATTGACCCGACTTGTGGGGCATGATACTTGTTTTGAATGGTTCACCATGTACATATTTCACTTTTGCAATGCAAAGTTTCCCGTTTTCTCATTGTGCAATTCAGTTCAAAAGTCTCCGGATTCGGAGCCCCATTAGTGCATGACACTTTTGGGCCGATTAAGCCTCCGGATTCGGAGCGCCCTTCGTGTATCACGATTGGCCAAGTCTCCAGATTCGGAGCCCCATTAGTGCATGACACTTTTGGGCCGATTAAACCTCCAGATTCGAAGCGTCCTTCGTGTATCACAATTGGCCAAGAAAAGTCTCCGGATTCGGAGCCCCATTGGTGCATGACACTTTTGGGCCGATTAAGCCTCCAGATTCGGAGTGCCCTTGGCCAAAAAAAGTCTCTGAATTCGGAGCCCCATCCGTACAGGTCACGTTTAGGCCGAATAAGACTCTGGATTCGGAGCGCCCTTCGTGGATATCACGATTGGCCAAGACAAAAAGCCTCCGAATTTGGAGCCCCATCCGTACAGGTCACGTTTAGGCCGAATAAGACTCTGGATTCGGAGCGCCCTTCGTGGATATTACGATTGGCTAAGACAAAAAGCCTCCGAATTCGAAGCCCCATCCGTGCAGGTCACGTTTGGGCTAAATAAGACTCTGGATTTGGAGCGCCCTTCATGGATATCACGATTGGCCAAGTAAAAAAGCCTCTGAATTCGAAGCCCTATCCGTGCAGGTTACGTTTGGGGCGAATAAAACTCCGGATTTAGAGCGCCCTTCGTGGATATCACGATTGGCCAAGACAAAAAGCCTCCGAATTCGGAGCCCCATCTGCGCAGGTCACGGTTGGGCAGAATAAAACTCCGGATTCGGAGCGCCCTTCACGGCGAAAATTAAAGCATACAAACATTCAAAATGAAATACTTCATTAAGTTGAGCCGGCAAAAACCGTATACACATAAATTAAAGCATGCAAACATTCAAAATGAAATGCTTAATTAAGTTGAGCCGGCACAAACCGTATAAACAAGTTGAAGCACACAAACATTTAAAACAGAGTATTTTATTAAATTAACCAATAAATACATAGCTGACGCCCAATCTGCGTTGGAGCATTTATACTATGTTCAATTCTATTCGGCGTCACCCTCGTCATCGCTCTTCTCAATTTCGAAAGCGCCAAAAGGAAAGTGATGACGTTGGTATAATGGCGACGCCGATTCAACTCCTGCTTCTTGGAGAGCCTCTGCGGCTTGGAGAGCCTTAATCCACCCATGCCTAAAGCCCCGATTCTCACATCGGCATACCTCCTCTGCAAGTTTCTCCTTAGTCTTGTCTATTCCGACTTTCTGGCCGTCGTGGAAGCCTTTTTCATAACCCATGGACCTTGCAGTCTTTACTGTAACACATGCTTGCCGTATCTCGATCGGCAATTGCATGACTTATCAGCCGTTGGGTCACTCTTTCCTCTACGACCGGGTTAGATTGTCCGACTGCACGCGGCTCGGCAGTTTAGGTCTTCCTTAGCTCACGCTCGGCCTTCTACGTACGAGTCTCCAAGTTTCGAATTCGTTCGTCCTTCTTCTCTATCTCCCGCCGCGCGGCGCACAGATGCATGTCGACTTCATAGGCGGTATACAGCCCTCTCACTGCTCCATGGATGCCCTCTCGAAACACTTTGAAATCCTGTCGACCAATCATCGACTGCTGGACTTCCGGTGGAAAAATTTATCGAGCGAACTCGACTGCTACACTTGGGTCGTTAACAATAGAATTCGCTTCCGTCATCGGTTTATTCCTCACAAAAACCGCAAAACTCAACGGTCGCGGCGTCGCGTCGGACTCATTTCTCGGTCGCGGTCGAGGGGAGCTGCCCCATTGCTGTTTTTTCCTTCGGGATGATCTACTTCGACGACTTGGGGATTGACGTTTTTCCCGTTCCCTAGACGTCCTACTTCCCGTGCGTGTAGGCTCGTTGCTGCGATTCATTTCAATGTCAAGCTCAGCTAATGTCCGCCCTTCTCCTCTGCTGTTGAAGAACAGTTTATTTGACATTCGCACTTATCTAACCTTCCGGTTTAAATTGAGTCTGAACACAATAAGTGAAATTACGGGCGCGAAGAACCCACCCCATTTATTCCTAAACGCATGCAGCACCCCCGAGGCGATTTCATTAATGCTAAACTCCAAAAGCCCGATGCCGATCGACGTGCGCCGCAGCCACGCCATGAACTAATGATATTCGACTTTCGGAGTTCATACATTGGTTGGGGCAAGGACAGATTTATTAATCTGATCGGCCAAATATCTAAGCCCGATGCCGATCGATCTATGTCGCAGCCACTCCGTGAACTAATGATATTCGGCTTTCAGCATTCATACATTGGCTGGGGCAAGGGCATATTTATTAATCTGATCGGCCAAATATCTAAGCTCGATGCTGTAGACCGCCCGAACTCGCTTCGAGCGCCCCCATTTTCGAAGAGGGCACGAATTGTAGTTTTGGCTACTACAGTTCAGACTCCTGTCACGGTTCTGTATCTAGTCTCACAAAGTGCAATGTAAGACTGATAAATCACCAAAGAGTCCAAATCCGGCAAAAATCGTTTTGGAAAATCGATTTTAATCAAGAAGTGCCAAACATGGACTGCTTTGCCAGATTGCAGAGTCGCCACCTAAATATTTTATTTTTGGAAAATTTAGGAAACCCTGACTCGTGCCAAAGGCCACGTGTCCATCATCACCAAAGTTGCCTCGGCTCGGGAACTTCGGTACGAGGGGGGAAGGTCATGAAATGAGCACCCCCGCTCGCTCGATCAAAGGATCGGCCTCTACTAACATGATATGTTGTTTTTGAAAACACATGTGTTCTTATTTCGATTATTAATCTAATTTATTATGTGATGCGCACAACATACAAGTATAGACTAAAATCACAAGAATTGGAACAAATCATTTCAATGTTTGTTTTCGAAAATGGTTTGAAGTTGTTACCCTCAAGTAGGCTAAAGCGCGGATTTGCCACCCTCAAGTGGGCTTAAAACATGATTTGCCACAAACAAGTGGGCTTAAAACGCACATTTTGATGAAAGCAATGAAGCCTTCATCCACAGGCATTCATTCAGTTAATCACTTAAGCACATAGCCTCATGGCAAGCATGCTGTCATGGCAACCACTTACACTCATGCAAGGATGCTAAAGCATAAACACTCACAGTGTACTCCGAGCCAAAATAGAAACCAATTAGAAAGTAATGTATGATCCTAATTATACAAGATGCCTAATGCAACACATGCAAAATGCAACTAAGTAGGCTCGGCTATCTAGGATGGCATATGAATGTTACAATTAATACATGTATTCAAATAGGAATTGAAATATGATGCAGTTTGAATGATGTGCCGAGCCCGGTGCATGCAAGACAAATGAATGATGCACGCGTGCAAAGCATAAGGTATGCTAATTGAAATATGCCCTAAACTAACCATCAAAAGCTGATAAGTAAAAGGGAAAAAGAAATGGGGGTTGGAAGACATGCACACACGCACGTACCCTTATTACAACATTGTGCCCTCTCGACGGAGAGTCCGAATAAATAAGCGCTAACTAGCTACGTTAAGCTAAACTACTTATTACAAATCAACTAATTAACTATGCTATTCTAGCTAATTAATTACAACACAAATTGAAAACTAGCTATGCTAAGCTAATTTAAAATATTACAAAGCAAATATTCTAATTAACTACAACACATGTAATTAACTACAGTTAGCTAGTAAAGCGACAAAATAGCCTTGCGGACAAGGGAGGGCATGCATGCTCGGTCGCGTCCTCCCGAAAATCCACTACCTTGCCTCTAAATGCCTCTGTTTGCACACTTCTGTACCTCTGAAAATTATGCCAACTTCCAGAATGCTTCTGACCCACTTCTGACCCACCTTAGGAACATGCTGAGGGATGGTCGGCCAAGAGGGATGGCCATCGGCCAGTACTGGTGGCCGGTCGGCTGGCCTTGATGGCCGGTCGGCCACTGCTTCCTGCAATTTCTCCTTTTGCTGCAACAGAGCACAAATAGAGGCATGGTAGTGTATTTGCAAAGAAATGTGTGTGCAACTACACTCCTTATCATGTCTCAAGCTCAAAGGAGTGTAGTGCTCGGCTCTCGAGCCACTAATCACGCATCTCAATGCATGATGGCCAAAGAGTCAAGCTTGCACAATGTTGATGAATGCACAAGTAACACACAAGACTCAAGAGGCCTCCACCCTATCATGCACAATCAAGGGGGACAACGACTAAGAAATGAGGCACATTTCATCACTTCAAGTATGAAACGTCTCTCATTTCTTGTGTTTGGATTAATGTCCGATCCAAACACATGCAATGCATCACAAACATGTTATCTTGGCATGTTTTACTTTGATTCATTTTGTTTACTCGTTTTAGATTACCGATAAGCCATTTAACCGTTTAAGTCCAAAAGTGAGAAGTCCTCTAATTTGAAAGACGGACCAAGCCACAAGCTTCTTGAGCATGAAAGAAGCATCATGCCATTGGGCATGAATGCCTCAATTTCGTGCTCAAACCAACAAAGGGCTTAAGTCCACTTTCAAAGCACATGAAAGAGTGAATTAATGGAGTGCAATGACATATATTCCAGCATTGAAATGACATGCTAAACAACATTAAATCATGCAAACAATGCATACAAGACATGCTAGAAGACTTAGGCATCAAAGCTAATGAAGTACACAACCTTAGGACTATGTAATACATTGCTCAATGGACTAAACCAGCCCTAAACAGACCTCATGCATGCCAAGACAGTGGCCAAAATGATCTGAAATGATAGCATGAAAGGCAAGATAAAGATGCACATGCATTGGCTCATCAACAAGGCATAAGGGCACAACTTTTAAACACGATTAAAGAGTGATTCAAGTGGAAGTATAGCAAAGATATAAGCTCTGAAATTACATACTAAATGATGCCATATCATGCACACATCACAAATATAGCATGTTAAGGGCCTCAAAACTCAAGACTAGTGAAGCCAATTACACTATAGCCCTACAAGCAAGCCATACATGACCAAGGCCACTCAAATCAGACCTAAAGCATGCTAAAACATAGCAAAAAACATGCTGGAGTAGAGCATACACATGCTAGAACAATAGGCCAAAACACCAAGTATGCTAGGCTAGTGAGTGAGATTGCACTACAAGTGCAAAAACCAAGCAAGAGGTGACCTCACCAACCAAAATCAGAACTAAAGCATGCTAAAACTAGAGTAAAAGCATGTGAGAGCATAGCCAAAATAAGCTAGAATGATGAGCCAAAGTAGCAAGCATGCAAGGCTAAATAGCAAGATTACACTACAAGTGTAAGAAGCATGCACGAGGTGACTCAACCAAGCCAAAACAGAGTTATGCCATGCTGAAATAAGGCCAAAAATAAGCTGAGAACAAGCCAACACATGCTAGAAAAACATGCTCAATAATTAGGCCAACAAGACAAGCAAGCAAGACAAGAGGAGAGAGGACCACCCTCTCCTATTTGAGACCTCAAAACAAGTTTTCTCCCATTGAAATTCCTCTAGAATTCAGTGGTTTTAAGGCCAAAAAGAAGTTGTTTGAAAAGCTTGAAAGATAGCTCAAAAGGCCTTACAAGCCAAGGAGCAAAATGAAGGAAACACCCCCTAGCCAAACAAGGCTTAAACCAACATTTTTAGGATTGAAAATCAGACCTTTTTGTAGTTCAACACCACCCCAAAAAATAGCCCAAAACAATGGAAAAAGGATGGTGAAGCAGGTGTGCAAAACAAGCTTGAAATGGAGAAGTGCTTACCCTTGAAGCACAGCAGCAAAATGGCAAAAATTCTGAGCTTAAGCCAGCTTTGAGAGCTCAAAATAGGCTCCAAGGGATCCCAGCCCAATGATGATCAAGTTTGATCAAGGATGCCTAGGCCAAGGAAAGGTGTATCTCCAAATGTATCTCTTGTATGCACACAAGGGCAAGGGAGAGAGAGCAAACTAGAGAGAAAGGTTGAAATTTAGCTCTGAAATTTCTAGAGAGAGAGGACTTTTTCTTAGAGAGAGAAGCTCCCAAAATTGCTTCAATGTTCTCTCCTTGAATATATGAGATATAGCTTCATATATAGCAAAAAGAGAGCATTTGGTCAAAAATATCTGAGCTAGGACATGTAGCACAACCTGGAAACAGCTGGAGGACAAAATATCTTCAAAAATTCTGAGTTTGGGTCACTCTTGGCCGGCCGACCATCTTTGGGGCCGACCTGCTACTTTGTTGGCCGACCGGCCACTTCTGTGGCCGACTACAAATTATGCTCTACAGGTCCAACTTCAAACATGCATAACTCCTTCATATGGACTCCTTTTCAAGTCATTCTTGTGTCCAAATTGAAGCCCCGGAAGTAAGATTTCCAATGGTGGCAGCCTTGCATCAAAATGCCAACTGTGTTAAGAGATATCCCTCTTTTAGTGAAGACTACTCATTTCCGGCTCAATCGGATTGATGCCTAACTTCAACCAACCATATCTCCCTCATCCGGACTCGGCTTTAGGAGATTCTTGAGTGAAAAATGAAGCCCCGGAAGTCTTCTTTCCAACGGTGGTGGCCTCATAGCTTAAATCCAGGTGTATAGACGGATAGGCCCGATTTAGCGAGGGCTGCTTGACTCTCTCTCAACGATTCATGCCCATCTTTTCCCCCAACTTGGTTTCTTCCCTCTCCTATTCTTTTCTTCAACTCCAAACCCCTAAACAAGATGTTTTAAAGATTTTTCAAAGAGTTCACCTCTCTTTCATTCATTTCCACTTTGTCCTTGCTCGGTTTACCGAAAAACGCGACATTTAACGAAATGTAAGCCTCGGAGCATCGCAGAAACCTTTTTCAAAATATTTTGAAAGAGAGGGTTTTAAGATCTAAAATCTTTTTGGTCCAACAATGGGGTGTGAGGTTTGGATTTGGAGTTCTCCTTGCCAAAGAAGTCGAACCTTTGCATAGCATAGCCTGCATCACTAAGTAAACAATCAGTAGAGCCCAAGTCTTAAGGGTGGTAAAAAATGGGATGTCTACAGATGCCGATCGATCTGTGCCACAACAACTCCATGAACGAATGATATTCGGCTTTCGGAGTTCATACATTAGCTGGGGCAAGGGCAGATTTATTAATCTGATCGGCTATTCGACGAGGATAAATTACTAAATTGCCTAGTTATCTAATCGGCAGGTGTACACGAATGTTTTATCCAAAGTAGCAAAAAGCAATACCATTCATTAATAGCAAAATTAAGCACAAATAATAGCAAAACACAAAGGAAATTTTTATTAGTAAATTGGGCACATACTGGAGCCATTTTACATATGAAAACTACTAAACAAAAAGCTACAAGTTTACATGGAAATGCCTAGCAAAAACTTAAAAACTGTAGTCATTTTACACATAAAAACTACTAAACGAAAAACTGCAACAATACATTCAAAATCCTTAAACAAAAACAACTAAAGTGTCGCCCTAATCAATCCTCGGAGTCAGACTCCAGCGGCTCAACGTCCACTTGCTCGTATGGAATCGGCATAGCCAATGTCACATTAGCAGCAGCAAGGGCTTTGAGTCAGCCGTGTTTGAATCCCCGATTTTCAAATTTGGGGACTTTTTTCACATAATTTGCGAGGGCAGCGCTTTTCCCAACCTCGTACGCCTTGGAAGCCTCGGAGTCGGCTACTTCCTTTGCTTTCTTCGATTCTTCCAAGTCAGCCTCCAGTTTGGCATTCGTCTCTTGGGCTAACTTGAGCGCATCTTCGCTCGCGTTTGCCCTCTCCTCGGCGGCCAATCTAAGCTGGTCTAAATTTCTCGCCCTTTCCATCTCGGCCTTGGCCCTTGCACCTTCCATCTTTGCCTCGCTGCTTCGAACTCGGCCCTGGCGTCCTGCTGGCGACAGCCTATCTCGGCTATCCTTCCGACTGTCTGCAAAACAGGAAATTAAAACCAAAATAATATATGCATAAAAGGGAAAGACAAGATCAAGATATATACCAGAAAAGCCGATTGAGCGGCTAATGCTATTGCCAACAAATCCGGCTCCGCCCGGAAAACCCCCTTGTCAGCCAGCAATGAGACCAACGAAGCCATGCTCAACGCCACGGCTGGGTCTTTCATAGTCGACGTGTCAGAGGAGATCAGCATGTTTTTTATCTTTGGTTGAACGACAAAAGACATAATTACATTCGACTCCTCTAAGCGCGGCCGTTTGTCAGCGGGGTTTTCTTCAGAGCTGGCCTCGACCTCGGCAGGACATTTCTCTGCCATTCGCTCAGCCTCCTGATTCGCCTACACAACCATCTTCGACTCGGCATTTCGGGTTTGAGCCGTCTCCTCCTTAATAACAAGCAAGGAGGGCTTAGCTTCGGTGGTAGGTGGCACTTCAGATCGAATGGCCTCTGCTCTCCGCCACGCGGCTATTCTTTCCGCGTTTTTCTTTTTGGCGAGTTGTGTGAGTGACAACCCGGCCATGTCTTCAGGGTATGCACCAGAAAGGTCTTCTAAACCAGTAAAAATGTCGTCGAAGGGAAGGTCCCCTCGGCCCGAAGTGGACGGAGGGTTGGCTAAATTGAGATCGGCTTCCTCAAAGGCCAACTTCAAAGCCTCGTCTACTTGGGCTTCGGACTAGTATGACTCTTCAGCGACCTCCTCAGCTACTTCCGCCTGCTCCAAGTTAGATCTGTCGAAACCAACTTGCCGCAAGTTTTTGAAGTTGGTTAAAGCAAGAGCCGTAAGAAACTCTTCACCCTTCGGAATTGGGATGTTTTCTACCGTCGAAAACGTCATATACGTCGGCTCGTATCGAAGGAGAATGTGGGCCGCCCTCCCTTGTTTCTGAAGGCTTGGACGGCCGAAGTATTTGAGCGCGACTTTAATTTCCGTAAGAACAGCGTCGTCGGTTGAAATCAAAACTTTCTTCAAATCGTTTCCTGCACAAGCAAAACCATGAGACCGCAAAAATAAAGCCTTGTAAATATAAGAAAAATAAACGCAAGGAGCTATATGGCCACCTGGTTCGCCCCTCCGTCTAGGAATAGGATCTAGGCGGTCCTCGCCTTCGCCGAATTTCCAGTTACCTCGGACAACGACCATGACATCATCGACTTGCTTGCCAGAGCTGGAAAGCATAGTCACTAATTGATGGTCAGTATCCTTGGCCCTAAGGAAATAGCGTCCATGCCGGCCAGAAGACTTGGCCAAGGCATAACAATGCCGAATAGCAGGTATGCCGAGGTTAATCCTAAGGCGACGGTTTAACTCTATAATCCCCATTACGATTCTAAAAAAGTTGACATTGGGTTGGGAAGGGATTAGACCCCAATGGCGAAGGGCAACCCTAAGGAATGGGTGAAGCGGGAAACAGACTCCGCCCTCTGCAATTGATAAGAGAGGGAAGACGATTGTGCTTTCATCAGCCCTCTCCATGTCATAGGTGCCGTCTGTCACAAGTGACAGACGAACGTCATCAGGGATAGAAAAATGGCGTCGAAAGCCAGAGACTCGATCCGCGGAGAGGAGGTCTTTCAAATGCTTTGCCATTTTCGTCAGCCTATAGGAGTATGCTAAACTAAAAACAAACCAGGAAAAGGGATTCAAAACAGAGAGGAAGAGAACTTACAAGAGATGGAGAGGACAATGAAGGATAAAAGGAAGTTGCAGAGGTGAGTCGGAAAGCAGTCCAAAAACTTCAAGCATCCAAAAATGTGTATGTATTCGAAAAGACGACAAAATTTTAAATCACAATAAATGGAAGCGTACAAAGGGGCGGGAAGTTGAAATAATGGCCGAAAGGCGTGTGTTCTGACATCCGCGTTGAAATGAGGTTAGCCGCTGAATTTCGGCTCTGACTTTTCGAGTTCGAAACCAAACACACCAACTAACTGTCGTTAATGGAGTGTTTAGGGGGCAATTGTGGGGGCCGAATATCGGGAGACGTAAAGAGGCCGAATAGTTGGACCTGGAGAGTCGAAATTCATATATCACATTCGGCCCCGTCTTATACATACAAATCCAGAGGTACCCTATTCGGCCAAATAACCAATTGAGTAAGGGGCCGAGTGAAGAGCGGTTTGCAACAAAAAGAGCCAAGTAAATAGTTATACGACGAATTGAAGGTGGGCCCAGCCCTGAACCCCAAGAAAGAAAAGATATAAATAGAAGAACATCATCCAGAGAGAGGTATGTGAGAATTCTTACGCTTAACTTAAGATACAAGTAACTAAGAGAGCATACACTGACTTAACCGTCAGAGTGCTAATTCCGGCACCCCCGACCGGAGTGTTTATTCCTTTTCAGGTTGTTAGCTGAGGATCTCGAGCGTCCCAGTGGATCAAAAGAGTATTTCCAAACCACATCCCCACAACCTTTGATTGTTGCTTGAATTTATGAAAGAAAATGGAAATAAAATTATCTATACATAAACTAAATCTAAATTTTTCTAGGTACATGAAAAAAATTAAATATTGTTGCATTCTCTATTTATTTTTTTCTTATCACCTTTCATTATTTTGTGGACGGAGATTTTAATTTTCATTATGTTATATTGAAGTCTTTTCTCTCTATACATATTTTAGATCGAACAAAAAGAACACAATAAAAAATCAAAAAGAGTTAGAATTACACTTTCTCATAATTAATTCCCACCATGTGACCCACCATGGATGGCCTCACCTAATTGGGTGGATCTTCCGTCAAATCCAAGTGTTTGCAAGAGCATTAGCACATTGATTTGGCCTCTCTTAAAATGTGCTTGATTTGAATTATTACATCTTTCAAATGAGGAGTTTTGAGTCTTCAACTAGATCCATTAGATTGCACCACTGATTTTCTTTGTATTGTAGCTAACAACATTTTGTGTGGCATTAGAAGGAAATGTTTGAAAAGTCTTGGGCCATATTTGTTATTTTTAATGCTTATTTTAGAAAATAAAAAATCAGATTGATCGAAAAGGGATCAAATGCATATCAAGCCAGGTTGGCTTGGTTTTGTCTCCAAATGCAAATGTTTCGGCCAATGGTGGTAACTGGAGATTAGGATAACTACTTTTATAAGAATGTTTATTATGATATAAAATCATATGTCTCACTCTCTCTTTATATTATAATCATTTCATATTTTTTAGTTTTTAATTTCATTAACATGAAAATATAAAATGAACATAAAACAAGAAATGTGATAGAGAGACAAAAATTATAAAGAATGCTTATTCTTAATCACTCGCATACGAATGTTTATAACTCTGGGTTAAATATCAAATGAGACCTCATCTTAAGTCTTTGAAAATTTGGAGCTTTTAATAATAAACAAAATTTCGACATTTTGTTGTTGGGACTTAGACAACAAATTAAGTGGCTTAATAGTTGTACTACTTTTACGGGGCTTAAGTGAGATTTGGACTTCTTATACATCTTGTAAGTTGTTTTATTTATTGAGTTTATTTTTATCTTTAAAAATGGTTATCCGTTACCATCCCTGTACAAAATGATATTCACAATACTGATTTGTATTGGGCCGTTTTATACTCTCAACATAAAAAAGTCCATTGGATTCTTAATAAGTTTGGGCTTGAAAAGAAGTAAAGAACATAGGCCAAGAGTTTATAAATCCAATGTAGATCTGCACAATTCCAACTATTTTGTGGGTGCCTGATCGTGGGCCTCTTCGCTCCTTGTTCTTTGCATGTTTTCTCATGTTAGCCCAAAAAGGAAAAAATAACTCAATTTATTAAATTATTATTTTTTTTTTTTTTGTGTTATGGACTAATTTGTAACTCATAAAAAATTGAATAAGATATTACAAAAAAAACTTTTGATCAACTTTTAACTGCCACTTGATCGACTTTTGAAGGATTCTAAATCCTAACTATATTTTTTGTTTTTATTAAGAATAATTATACTTTATTCCTTTTCTGTTTGGTTATTTTTTTTACAAAAATATTTGGGACTCTCAAAGTTAGGAATCCCATGACCCCTAAAATGATGTGAGCTAATCAATTTTTTTTTTTTTTTTCTTTTATTCTTGGACCAATCACAAGTAAAGATTTGTGAGAGTTGTGTTCTTTAGGGGGTATGTAGCATTGTTTTTTTTTTTTTTTTTTTTTTTTTTTTTTAAACTCTTAAAATTTATTTCTTTCCACTTTAACTATTCATATTAATTTTTTTTTAATTTATTATTAAAACTAACTTATGTTCAAAATCAGACGAAAAATGACAGGATAACTATCATATAACATAAAAAAATTTATTACTATTATATTAGAATATGAGTTTGTGTCAAAATGTGTAAGTTATATATAATGAAATAATTTATGTCACGTGATTATCAGTGTATCATTTTCTTTCTAATTTAAACATAAATTAAATTTTGAAATAAATTAATAAAAACTTGAAACATGAAATTTAAAGTGAAAAAAAAAAGAAAAGAAAAATTAAAAAAATAATTAAGGCCAAGTTTGGCATATAAGAAATAATTCATCTTTTTATTTTTTTTTCATCACATCACCTCTCTACTTTTCGATATATCTTTTCGTAAAAAAATAAAAAAATATATTTATTTAAATTATCCCAAACAATTCCTAAATATAAAGGACGTAATTTATTTATTAAATAATTTTTTTATTTAAAAAATGTAGCAATTTCTAACATTATTCATTGCACAGTTTCCAGATTATTCTACACATGATGGACAGATAGATAGGGACTTGTCATATTTGTCCAGCGTGAGAGGTTATTTGGTGGTTTAAAAATTGCTTCACACTAATCATATTTAGACAAGTGTCCAATTATATCCCAATGGAGACAAATAAATAGGGAGACCTGTGTTTCGACCAATAATATTCAGATCAGGACACCGAGACAATCCCGTTACGGCAGTCGCACACTTTATTTTTATATTCTCTCTCTCCCCGTCGTTACACTCTGCTTGTTTGTATTCTTCTCTATTATTGTCCAGAGAAAGAAATTTCTACGCTCACCGTCGAAATGGCGACAACAACACCGGTAACACCACCAGCAGTAGAGAAACCGGTTATGGTGGTGGGAATCGACGACAGTGAACAAAGCATCTACGCACTCGAATGGATTCTCGATCACTTCTTCACTCCTAACGCTCCAAACTTTCTCTTCAACCTCTTCATCGTTCACGCTAAACCTTCTCCTACTTCTGCTATCGGACTCGCTGGTCCTGGTATTATCTCCATTCAATCCTCTATATATACAGATTCATGTACTGAATTGATTTTTTTGATAACTTCTAATTCTTCTTTTTTTCCTGAATTGCAGGGGCTGCTGATGTTTTGCCCTACGTCGAAGCCGATCTGAAGAAGATTGCTGCTAGGGTTATAGAAAAAGCTAAGGAGATCTGTCTTAGTAAGTCGGTATGCTTATTCTATCTCTCTATTTTTCTTTTTTCTTTTTAGCTTTTGATTGATTTTTGCGATTCCCTGAAGAACTGGATTCGTTGTTACTTCTTATTCAACTAGGTCTGAATTATTGGAAAATTTTACAATTTCAAACATATTGCTCTTATAAATTTTATTGTTTTGTACTTTTTTGATTATTTTGTTCTGAATTTGATTAGAATTTTGTAGAATCTGTATGAATTGATGAATATTTATCTAAAGTAATTATGTGAGTAAATTTTTAATCTTTGTTAAATAGTTTAGGGCTCTGTTTTTAATTTAAGGATTTCAAATGAAGTAGATTTGAAATCTGATCTTGAAATCCTTGCGCCCCACTCGGTTGATCACATGACATGTGGATTTCAAATCCAGCCAAATCAGTCCATGGATTTCATTCTTTCATCACTTTGCTAGAAATTTTCATTTTTTGTTTGGTTTTTATCTGCTTGATTCTCTTTTTTGTAATTTCCTCCCAAAATTATCTCATCAAATATATAAGTGAGAGGAGCTTGCATTATTCTTTCATGGATGTTCTTGTTTGATTCTCATTTGTTGATGTAGACTTGTATTTTATTATTCCTTTGAGGAAGTTTGATCGGTAAATTAACAATTCGAGTTGGGCAATTCTTCGGCGTTTTCAGTTTTTCTGTTTACTTGCAAACTTTTGTGTTATGGTTGGTTTATTTGTTTAACTCTTTTCTTTCATCTTATGTGAGAAGGTGTTCAATGTATTAACATACATATGTACATACACATACTTGAGAAATTCTCTTCAAATTTGTCCAGATCTTAACTTTTCATGATTCTTGAATTAGGTGATAAATCAGAAGAACCCTGATTTGGAAGTGTTTCCTTCATTTTTTCATTTTTCTTTTCTCTTCCGCTGTTAGGAATTTCTATTTTCAAATCCTTATCATTATTTTGATCCAAACAAAGGAATTAAAATCCATGGACAAATCAAAATCCACATATCCAAACACAACCTGAGTTAATTTTGAGAGGAAACTAATTTAAACTTGGACACTAGTATGGGATTCGGTGCTTTTGAAACATAAAGTACTTTTGGTAAATAAGGTGCAGCATTTGTTCAATGTCTAAGACTGACTATAAGCTATTTTGGGAGTATATGTATACATGCATTATTTGGAATTGTCTCAAATAATTCATAACTTAGTGAGTTTCCTTTTTCTGGAGTATTTTGGTAGTCTGGTAGACAAGGAATTTGGTACGGAGGTCTAGCAATAGGGTTAGTGGTAGGAATTTGATTTTCCCCAAGGTTATGGTTTGCCCAAGAGTGAGGGGCCTTCCCCTCGTTGGGAGATGTTGCTGATGGAGAGAATTACATGGTTATCTGAGAATTATAGATCTTTATGCGTTCTTGATGATGTTTTGCCTAGATACCAAACCATGATTCAAACCCTGGGTAAACAAAAGCTTACATAGCAGTTCCAATGCTATGCCCAAGCGGGTTCAAGTGCTTGAAGAGCATATTTCCATTCTAAAGGATTTTGATTTGTGATTTTTTTGGGGGGTTTTGGGATTGAATACTCATTTAGTGGGTTTTTAATCTCATATACTTGTAATCTCCATATTAGAATGAAGTTGGTGTTCATCTTCATAAGTGAACCACGTAAATCCTTGTATTTCGTCTTTCTATTTAATTTTGGCATATTATTTTTTCACTATCAATTGCATGAGTGGAATCAAAACTTCCACTGGTACAAGAAGTACAAATGGGTTGATGAGCCTAGAGCCAATCATAATGCACACATGTTCCTAGCAGTTTTCCGACCTGAACACTTCAACTAATTGCTGTTCAAAAGAATGTATATAGGGTAATAAGGTTTGTGGACCTTTAATCTTGTCATTCAGTAGGATCTTACCCAATTTTCTTTCCTCCATATTTCTGTTGAAAATTGTATTGCCTCAATTTGGAAATTCAATCCAAGCTGTCGAGTCTGAAGTGTCGGCACTTCTGTGAATTTGCAT
>JAPPVO010001614.1:0-15004 GCA_030407325.1 Camellia japonica | reverse complement strand
GACTTTACGACCATGTCGTCGATGTAGACTTCCACTGTTTGGCTTATTTGGTGCTTAAACATTTTGGTTACCAGCCTTAGTAGGTTACTCCTGCGTTCTTTAGTCCAAAAGGCATCACCCTGTAACAGTACAAGCCTTTTGGGGTGATAAACGCTGTCTTCTCCTCGTCTGGGGGTACATGGCTATCTGATGATAACCCCTATAAGCGTCCAGGAAGCTCATCCTCCATGTCCAGATGTAGCATCCACCAGCTGGTCAATTTTTGGCAGAGGGAAGCTGTCTTTGGGACAGGATTTTCAGGCTTGTAAAATCTACGCAAACCCTCCATTTTCCGTTTTTCTTCTTTACCACCACCGTATTTGACAACCATGTTGGATAATTGACTTCTCTGATGGCCCTGGCTTCCAGAAGTTTGTCAACCTCTTCCTCCACTGCTTCGACGTGTATCAACGTCGGTCTCCTAGCTCGCTGTATCACAGGTTTAGCCGACCTGTCGACGTTCAGTCTGTGGCATGTGACCTCGGGGTCAATGCTAGGCATTTCATAAGGTGTCCAGGCAAACACCTCTATGTTTGTTCTTAAAAAGGCTTCCAGTTCTCTTTCCTCTTCCTCGGCTAAGCTTGAGCCGAAGAAAAAAAGCGCTCCTCATCGCCCTCCTGGACGAGAATTTTCTTTAGTGATTCCTCACTCTTCTCGGCCGGCTCCTTGCCGACATCATCCAGGACTTCCATGTCCTCGTCTTCAATTTCGGCCTTGGCTGGTTCTCGAACATTGCAGGTAGTCTTCATTGCTGCCATGGAGCAATTTTTTGCCTGCAGTTGGTCTCCTCTGATTTCTTCAATCCCATGCTCTGTTGGAATCGTAGTAGTTGAGTGCAATGAGAGGAACCGCCCCCATTGCATGCAACCACGGCCTGCCCATGATGATGTTGTATGGTGAGGGTGTATCAATCACGATAAACTCGGTCCTGATCTTTTTGGTGCCTGCTTGTACTTCCAAGTTTGTTGCACACAGTGGCCACGTTGGCGTTCCATTGAAGCCGATCATCGGGCCGTTTGTGTGACACCCCGTATTTTTGAGGTATTAATATTTAGTGAATGGTATTGATGGTTTATTATAATAATTTAGTGGCGAGATTTTTAGATAAGAATATAATTTTAAATTATTTATTTATATTTATCTCATCTCTTTTATACCTATCATATTATTGTTTATTGTTATTTAATAATAAATCCAATTCTCTTGCCATTAGCATCACGTGGAGTATAGAAGAAAAAAAAAAAAAAAAAAAAAAAAAAAAATTGCAAACAATCAAACCGTGGGCTGTTACCACAGTTCCACACCCACAGCACACCAAAACCACCACTTCCATCAATTCATTTTCCTTTAATTTTTTAATCTTTTACTCTCCTTCCCTCCTTTATAAATGATGCCCTGACTTGCTTCCATCTTTTCATTACTTTCAATATTTAATTCTCTTTCTCTCTTTTATTCCCTATAAATCAGTACATTGAGGGAGCCTCTTTTCACCTTGTGTTCATCCGTTCTTTTTGTTTAATCTCTATCTCTCCTATTTCGGCTATCTCTCCCGATTGTTTTCTCTTAATTTATTTGTGATCAAAATTTTAAGTTTAGAGGCGATAGTGTTTCGAGTGAGAGTTAATGTTTTTAATATGAGAGTTGTATAATTTTATCAAAGTAAGATCAAAGTTGTTTTAGAGGTCCATGGAGCAATTTCAGATTTGGTGACGGAGATAATTATTTTGAGGTAAATTCGGGTTGTATACAATATGCTCTATTTAAATCTCTTTGCAAAGAGTTTTCTCTTATTTTAAATTATTCTCAATTTGTAATCTACTTGATTATTGTGGTAAAATCATTTGTTGTTGAATCGTTGATATTCTGATCATTTGGTAAAATTCTCTACAAATATTTCAGTATTGAAATGGTGATTTGTCTGACTGAATGACATGGAAATACTCCGTACATGGATCGAGTGAATCTTATAAATTGTTTACACCAATATGCCCGGATAAGCGTGGAGCTTGGGTGAGGTGGGTGAATAAATAAATTTATTCACTGGTCATGTACTGAGTAGGACCGGGTATTTGGTCCTAGATAAATTATAGTTGATTTGTTGTGCAATTTGGTAAATTGCTTTATTATCGTATCGTTGATTTGATGTCATAAATTGTTGGATTCCTGATAAATTATCCTGTATCCGAGCCTTGTATTCCTGTCGTATTGTATACTTCCCGAATTAATTTATTTTTCAGGTGCGGAGCAGATTTCAGCGGAGCTCAAAATTGAGATTAAAAAGATTTATTAATATAGAGATTTGGGACCCACCACTATAGTTATTAAATTTGGAGATAGTTGTAATATTGTTTATTTTGGAGGTAATTAGAATATTTGGAGGATATTGTATCATTTGGAGACAACTTTGTAGTTATTTTTTTGAGAGCAGAACTTGTAATTTTTTTTAAGGCTATTTTAGTGTATTTAACGACCCGGGAGTGGGGCGTCACAGTTTGATTGCTCCAGATCGTCGGGGTGAAGGCCCAGCTCCTTGTAACATCTAACGTACATGATGTCACAAGAGCTGCCTTGATCTATCAGGATGCGTTTTACTTGGCACTCCCCAACCTGGAGGGATACTACCAAGGTATCATTATGCGGGTGCTGGACCATCTCCAGGTCGGCCTCGGTGAAGGTTATCATCGGACCTTGGCAATCTTCCGGCCGAAGTCTTTTTAATCCGACCTGGTTCACGTACTGCAAGTGTTTTACTCTTTGGGTTTCCCCCGAATGTCGTTTTCATTCACCTTGGAGTGAATTACATTTACTACCCGAGGTCTTTCTGCCCGGGGTTGCGGCGGTGGTGGGGCTGCTTCAGCCTGAGGCAGTCTTGCCTGTTCTTCCCTCGTTCTGGTTTCATCGACAAGGTCTCTGAGGTGGCCTTGCCTCACCAGATCTTCCAAGTGTGCTTTGAGGGCTCTGCAGCCCTGTGTTGTATGTCCGTTTTCATTGTGATAAGAACAATGTCTGTCCGCGTTTCTTCCCATAAACTCCCCGGGTTCCTTTACTGGTGTTCTGAAATAAGGCTGGCTCCGAATTTTTCCAGGACCTTTTGAATTGGAATTCGGAACACGGTTGTTACTGTTTGTTTAGCCCTCAGCTCTACCTCTGCCTTACTGAATCGGTTGTTACTTCGGCTTCGCTTCGGCGAGCCGTTCCCTTGCTCCTGTTTGACCTGCTTTGGTGCCGATGTATCCTCCTCGGCTCTGGCATGCTTTTCGATCCTTGCCATGAGTTCCTCCATGTTCTTTGGCAATGTTTTTGCCAAAGATTTCCGTAGTGAACAATCTTCTTTCAGGCCGTTCTTGAAAGACACGACCGCTACCTCCTGGTTCCATTCAGGTATTCGGTTGAACACCTCATAGTATCTTTTTGCATAGGCCCTAAGGCCTTCATCCTTATTGATCTTTAAAGCCATTAGAGCGTCCACCCTTAATGGCTGTAGCTTGTTCGTCACGAATCTGGCCACAAACATCTCGGCCAGGCCTTCCCACGTCCTTATGCTTCCCTTTGGTAATCTATGGAACCAATCTGATGCAATCTCCCTAAAGGACGAGGGGAATACTTTGCAGAGTAAAGGCTCATTTCCACTGTATAACGCCATTGAGTTTAGAAATAGTCCAACATGGAAGTTAGGATCTGACTTACCATTATAAATTTGAAACCTCGGCATACTGAATCTTTTTGGTGCTTCGAATTTGTCCAGTTCTACCGAGAATGGTGTCCTCGGCGTTATGAATGAGTTTACCTCGGCTTCAGCGTTCTGGTCCCTCCTCTTGAGATAATTCCTCAAGTCTTCTTTGCTCCTTCCCGGAGCTCGGCTATCTTTCGATTTGAGTCCTTTTGGCACACTACTCTCGGCCTCGTGGTGTGCCTGTTTTGATCTTTCTCCGTGGGTTGTGTCGAAGCAGAGAGCCTGCTTCTGTGCATGCCGATGTTCTCTGGGTTCCTGATCCGTTGTATGATACGTCCTCCGGGACTTCTCTTGTCTGGGTTCCTCTCGCCCGACCTCCCCGGAGGGCGGGTGAGTGTGCCTTTTGCTCGTGGAGCGTTGTGATGCTTCAGGAGTTATCTTCCTTCCTCTATTCTGAGTTTTAACTGCTGGGATTGGCGTATCCTGCAGTGGGTATGGCGGCTGCATGACATTGTTTTGCATCATGAAGTTGACGACCGACTGCAGGTCTGCCAACTTGTTTGCCAGGTCCTTGACTTCCTCATCCCTTCGTATGCACCTATCCCTTCATATCTGGAGGTTATCCTCCTTGTAGTATCTGCCCTGGTCCGTCTTTTTCGAAGTGTCGCCCTCCTGGACGATGTCTTTCCCTCCGTGCCCCTGGTTACGGGCTTTGTCGTTGTGGTTGTCTCCTTCGACGTCAAGGTCAATAGGCCTGCCACTCCCAGCTGGAGTGTTGCCCCCGACCTTCTCGTTTTGTGCGTTATTGGCCATCTATTCGTCTTACTTTCCCACAGACGGCGCCAAATTGTGTGAGTGATTTTCTGATCACACTGCCTATCTTACTGATTCAACTGTAGAACACAAGCAGAATAGATGGCACAAATAACAACACAAAGAATTTAACGTGGTTCGGCAAAATTGCCTACGTCCACGGGAGGCCGAGGTAATTCACTAGATTGAACAAGCAGTAAGAATTACAATCAACTCTCTGTAATTCTCTCTCTCACTTTGCTCTCTAAGCTTGTGATTGTGAGTGTTACAATTAGCTTGTAATCTTCTCTCTTCTCTCTTCCCTTCCCTCTTCTTCTCAACCTCTCCATATATATACCAGAGAAGTTAATGGAGAGGCCATAAGCTTTTGAGCTGGGTTGCCAGCCCATTGTTCCACTTTTGGCAGCTTTTCAGATAAAAGCTCTTCATTACTCCACATGGCTGCTCGTGGCCATATGGCCAACTCACATGGCCTCATGGCCAGCAGTTTTGGCCTCAAGGCTTTCTTCTCATGGCTGTACATCCACCTGACCAAGATAATTTTATCATATTATATAGGCAGGTATGGCCAATCTGACAGTTACCTCGGCTTAATTCTTCTTCGGTAGCACAGCCTTTGCATGTTAAGCCGAGGTATAAGAAAAGGAGAGGCCTTTGTCCCGGATTAAGATATCTTCGGAGATAACCTCGGCAATTCTTAGATTACCTCGGTAAAACTTACTGTGACACGTGGCACCTCGGCTGACACGTCGGCGTCACCCTGCCACGTGTTGATACTCAGAAATATAACCCACAAAATAGCACCTAATTACAAGGGATATTTTCCATCTCAAAAATTTAGTCTCTCATTTTATCTTTTATTGTTTTTAAAATATTAGTCTATTTTTAAAAATTAATGACCAAAATAATAGAAAATTTCTATTTTGTCATTCTTTTACATTTATTAACATTAACATTTTTAAAGTGTAATAATTGTACTACTAAATGATAGTTTTGAAAAGTTACTCAGTGTGTTTGGTTTGAGTTTTTTGGATGAAATTTTTTAAAAACTGAGGTTATGTTTGGTTGTGATTTCAAATCACAATTTTACATCTTAATTCAAGCATTGTGTTTGGTTGTGATTCTGAAATGCTATTTTGAGAACTCTACACAGAACATCTGTGTTACTCTGCAACATCAGACGCGTTGTTCCTTTTTTTTTTGAAATTTATGCTGTGCGGGATATCCACCCGGATGTCCTTGGGGTTGTCCACCCGGATGTTCTCTGAATTCTAGATTTTATTTTATTTTTTTGCAATTGATTTATATAATCGGGAAAAATATTTTGAAATTTTTAAATTTTTTATGTGCTTTAAAATAATTTTGAGTTGTATGTTTAGTTATGAGTTGTAAATTTTTGTATCACATATCAAATGTCACATCAATAATTCCCCACTCAAATCAAACCTCTTTTCCAAAACTATTTTCAAAACATTTTACCAAATAAATTTTCTACACTCAAATCACAATTCTATAACACACAAACTCAAAATACAACTCATACTCTCAAATCACATTTACAAAACACAACCAAACGCAGGTTGAGTTTTTTTGTTTTCGTTTTTTTATTTTTTATTTTTAGTGAATATTTTTAAAATTTTAAATATTTTTTTACTAGATGCACCTTAATTAGATGTATTTAAAAGTAAAAAATTTGTGAAAAAATATTTTAAAAAATTAATAAATGATAAAATATAAAAATATACTGAATTTTCTTATTTTTTAATATTTTTGGTATTTAGTGAATTTTTAAAAGGTTTTTTCCATAATTTTTTTTTACTTTTTAGATATATTTATGTTAAGTATGTCTAAAAGTAAAAAAAAAAAAAATTCTTAAAATATTTAAAAATTTTAGTAAAAACAAAAAAACACAAAAAATAAGAAAATAAATTTTTTGAAAAATGTTTTTGAAAAAGTCTAACTAAACAAAGTGAATATTTTTAAAGTGTAATCATTATACTATCAAAAAGATTAATGATGTGTTTGGTTTGTATTTGTAGAGTAGTTTTTGAGATAAAAAGTACGAAAACTTGTTTTGTTTGCTTTTTCAGAAATAGTTTTGGAAAATTGTTTTGGAGTGAGAGTTTTAAAAAAAGTGATTGATTTGATGTGTATGAGAGAGAGAGGAGAGAGAGAGAGAGGGGGTATGTTTGGTTTGAGTTTTAGAGATGAGTTTTAGAAAAAAAATTCAAAAAATTGTTTGGTTTGAGATTTTTCTCAAAAATTTCAAAATCACTTTCTCTCTCTTACACATCAATCAATCATTTTTCTCTCATACACATCTACTCAATTACAACAAATATCAAATCATCCAAACTCCCAAACTCCAAAACTACTTTCAAAATATACAACCAAACAAACCAAAAAAATTTCTAAAACAACTCTCCCAAATTTTTTTCAAAAATCTCCTAAAAACAAACCAAACAAGTCCAGAGAGATTTGGAAAATAGGTAACCAAACAAAATTTTGAGATTTTTTTTGAAAAAATTTGTTTGGTTTGATTACTCTTAAAAATTTGTTTATAGAGAATTTTTCTCAAAAAATTTTCTGAAAAACAAACTAAATAAGGCCTAAATTTCTCCAGAATAAATTATTATTTTGAGACGAATGAATTATAAAAACTAACGGTCATGCCAAAGGTGATTATTTTGCCAAGAGAGAGACTATGGTCTTGTTCGATTTGTTTTTCAGAAAAATTTTTGGAAAAAATTCTCTATAAACAAATTTTCAAGAGTAATCAAACCAAACAAATTTTTTCAAAAAAAATCTCAAAATTTTGTTTGGTTACCTACTTTCAAAAATGACTCTCTCTCTCTCTCATGCACATCAAATCAATCACTTTTTTTAAAACTCTCTCTCCCCAAAACAATTTTCCAAAACCATCTTTAAAAAAAGACAAACCAAATAAGTTTTCGTATTTTTTGTGCCATTTTGGGAACATGGTAAAAATGCCAGAAAAGCCATTTGGCAAGTGCCAAAAACGCAGCCGTAAATTACAAATTAGGGCCTATGAAAAAAAAAAAAAAAAAAATCTCTTATGTTAGGTAAGGGTATTTTGGTCATTTTAATTTGATTTGACACCATAAATAAATATTAAACTAAAAAGCAAAAAGCCAGCTTTTTACCAACTTTCCAAATCACTTCCAAAAAAACCAAAAAGCTTGGTAAAAAGCCAAAAGTCAGTTTTTTACTAACTTCCCAAAACAACCCTTCTTCTCAAAAATTACTTTACAAATACAAACCAAACACACCCTAGATGTCGGCCCAAATATCGCTTTGTTTTTGGTTTGACATTATGTGGGTGCTTAGGAAGTTGTTATTTTAGTAGATTATTTTAGTTTTTAGCTATTTTAGAAGACTAAAATTTTTGTATTTGGGAAGATAGTTGGATTTTTTTTTATAGTTAGATGTAAGGCTTATTTGGTTTGTGTTTGTAGAGTAGTTTTTGAGATAAAAAGTACGAAAACTTGTTTGGTTTGCCTTTTTTCATAAATGGTTTTAGAAAATTATTTTTGAGAGAGAGTTTTAAAAAAACTAATTGATTTGATGTGTATGAGAGAGAGTGATTTTGGGAAGTAGGTAATCAAACAAAATTTTGAGATTTTTTTGAAAAAATTTGTTTGGTTTGATTACTCTTGAAAATTTATTTGTAGAGAATTTTTTCTAAATTTTTTTCCAAAAACAAACCAAACAAGCGCTACGTTTATGAGATAAAAAGTGAAATGATTATAATTTTGATGTGACATTTTATCTTATTGATTATTTTACCTATTTTATCTTTTAATACTATTTTAACCAAAAAAATCCAAAAAGTTGCTTCCCAAACAATCCTTATGTAGCCCCTCCAATGGTACCCTTAAAGTGTGGTCCTAGCCGGAGATGGGGACTGATGTAGCCTAACTATTTTTTTTTTTTTTTTTTTTTGTCAATAAAAAAAAATATTGATTATTTTTAAAAAGGTTATAAGGTATTTTTTTTTTTTATTCCTTTGACTTTCTTACATGTTTTAGTTGAATTGCTTTTGACATTTGCACTAGTGCACATGCCTATCCTAGGAGGATATTATTTCAAGGCTAGAAACCTATTCTAAAATTTTAGGCTACGGTATTCAATACATACATCTTCAGAATAGGCAACAAAAGTGCAAACTCAAGGTTTAATCAGCAAGAACTTTTTTTTGTTTTTCTTAATGACCTTCTTGTAAGTGTGCTTGTTGGAGACATATTAGGGTCATCCTTTGTTTATCAAGGTAATATGCCTTAACTCTATGTTCGGCTGTTTCTTTCTTTTTGAATCGGATAAAAAGAAAAAAAAAATCTGGACCGGAGGGTTCAATCAGGATTATTTTTTGATTTTTTTTTTTTTTGATAATTCGAACAGTTCACATTTTAAATATTATTAGGTATATTATTCTTGTAAAAAATCATATTGATCGAATAACAGATACTATGTATTTGGATCATTTTTTTATGAACAATTAATTTTCTAACTGTCTATTTTTTTAGACAAAAGTGATCCGAATACATAGTATCTGTTATCCAATTGATGTGATTTTTTACAGTGATAATGTACTCAACATATCTTAAAATGTAAACGGTTCGAATTATCGAAAAAGGATCCAAAAGTGGACCAATGAGCCGAATTAGACCAGACTATCCCAGATCTAAACTAAATACCGTCTAGGAAATTTTCCATCTGTAAAGTAGGTGCAGGTATATTTTACTTTTTAATATATTTATATTAGATAGATTTAAAAAATAAAAGTATTTTATTAAAATATAAAAAAACAATTAAAAATAACAAAACACAAAAAATAAAAATTTAAATGCTAGTTTTGAAAATTTAAAATCAAACAAATTAAATAATTCCATAATTTGATCATTTTATTGGCTCAAATTGTATGCATTTTTTAGAAACATCAGATACTATAATGCTATGTTAATCAAGTTTTTTTTTAAAAAAATTATTTATTATTTGATGTGTTAGACCATCTTCAATGGTTCACCAAATGTTTCATCAAATTTAAATTTGATAAAAAAATTTATTTTTTGCTGCTCCAATTGTTTACCAAATCTTTCATCAAATCCAGGATGAAACTTATCTTTCATCAGATTGAGGATCGATGTGTCTTTCATCAAATTGCCGTTCATAACTGTTAGATTTTCACTACCGGATGTCCCTCTAGATGACCACCTCAAGATAAAAATTTGTGAAAAATCGGTCGACTGCCCGGACATCCTCCCTATCGTCTGCCTGGTTGACCACCTCAAGGCAAAAATTTGTGAAAAATTTAATTGGTCGGTCGACTGGCCAGACATCTACCTGGTCGTCCACCCGATCGACCGGTATTCTGATTAAAATTTAAAAACTTCCGTTGAAACACTTGATATCAAATTGACATTTTACTCAAATTTAATGAAAAATTTGATACACCGTTGAAAATGTCTTTAATGTCGTATTAGTTTACTGTACACCAACTTTTTGAGTCATTTACTAATGTAATATTAACACATTATATTGTGATAAACAAATTTGATAAACATGACATTAGTATTGTTTCTCCACATAACATACTACATGGTAGGAAAAAAAAAATATGTATCTATATATGGGCAATGTTAGAGACCACTAAAAGTGGTGTTCTAAAGTAACCACTAATGATGTGGCATATATTTTTAAAAAATAAAAATAAAAAATAGATACAACAACATTGTAGTAGTTGGTGAAACTCACTGTCACATCATTAGTGATGGCACTAATTAGTGTTCCCACTCATTTTCCATATATATATATATATATATATATATATATTACTTTTGTTTAGTTTTATAGTTTTACTAGTAGGAGATAGAGAAAAGCACTTTGGGTAATGTTTAGTTCTCGGATGGTATAAGTCATGATAAGTTACTTTGGAATGAATTATCTTGAAGGGAGTCTACTTCATCCGTTAGCGATGAAATCCTTGGCTCAGGATAGGCTAGCTCGGGGCAAATTTATCCCGCTTATATTTAATAAAATAGAGTAAATATTAGATATAGGATCTTACTTATTTCTAGATTGAAATCAGATTGGAGTGTATTGTTAGATCCGTGAGATTCATCACGAGTCTAATTTCGATGATTTGAATCGTTCAATATATAAAACTCATTGAATACTTTATCTTTACAAAAAATCACGTTGATTGAATATCGATAGCTACTCGTTAACAAAAATATATTTTGATCAAGTGACTATTAATATTTGATCAACGTGATTTTTTTATGAATGGAATACTCGACAAGGTTTACATTTGAACAGTTTGAATTATCAAAATTGAACACATGGTGAGCCTTACATACTCAAACAACACTATCCACTCTATTTTGTGAATTGAAGACAATCTGAATCTAACAGTGAAATCACGTAACAGTATCATCAATCAATTAAGAATCTCACATTGCAACAATGAAGATTAGGTGATTAGATTAGTGGGAGACATAAATGTCCATCTAATTTCATTTGCTATTTTATTGACGGGTGACCTGACGTAATATTGTATTACTATTATATTCAATATTTATTTGATAAAAAAATCCCTAAAATAAATTATATAAACACAAAATGTAAACTAAAAAAACATTAATTTTATCCCTAGTTAAAATACTCCTCCATTCTTTTACGAAAAATGATATATAAATCTACTTTCTAGACTCATTTTTTAACCTAATGATGTGTAAGTTATAATTAATTAATTATCATGATTGAGAAGATATGAGAGAAAATATTATTTTAAATATTGTAATTAATTATCACATAATTAAATTTGAAAATTGAATGTAATTTTTGAACTTGTACAATAATGTCATACAAGTCCTTTTATTTGCAAACCAAACATACCTTATGGAGACAAAAGCCAAGGAAAATAAAAATCAAACAAAATCGTACCTAAAAAATTTAAGAGAGACAAGATAAGCACAAAACTATTTAATACAACAACAATGATTCATCCCCCTTTTCCTCCACCCCCTTTGACCCCCTCTCTCTCTCTCATTGGTCCCATTTTCTTTTTCTTTTTCTTTTTCTTTTTTTTCCTGCTCCTCCAATCATCACCCGTCACGTGGCAAAGGGGGGTGAGGGAGTGACCCCAAAATGAGGTCCCAAGCATTATTCTTAATACAATTGATGAGGAGGCACAATAAAAGAAAGAAACACATGAGGAAGTATTACAAATAAATGAAAAAAGAAATCAATCTCAATCTCTTTCAAGCCAGATTTCAGTGGATATAAAAATAATTAAAATCTCAGTACTTCCCACTTGTTTGGCTCTGCTCACTTGCCAGCTATGAATCTCTCTTGCGCGTTTGCTTGGTCAATTAAATATATGATTATGCCACATGTACAATCTAGCCCTTTAACCATTTTAAGACCCATAAGACCTTTTAGTTGCACCTCTTTACATTGTTCACTTAAACGGGGGATTTGGGAGGTTTTATATAAGTATAGTTTTTAATTTTTTATAAAATATGGGTTGAGTTTGAAGTGATATGATAGAGAGGTGATATAACTTAAATAAAATGATGTGACTTAAATAAGATAATGACTTTTTAACTTTTTTTAATATAGGCCAAAAAGGCCTAAGTGGTTTTTTTTTTTTTTTTTTTTGCGCCTTGTGTTGTCATTTTCTTCTCTTGTAGGGATGGATAGATGGAAGGAGCTGACAGGGGGATCCTCATTTTAAAAATAAAAAAAATATATATATATATATCTTAAATATAGTAGTATTAATTATCAATATTTATAAATTATATAAATTTGTCCCTCCAAGATTTTTTTGAAAAATTTAGTAGTTGTCTTCTTAAAATTTCTTTAAGTCAGTTTGCATTTTCAAGTTTCATTACTTACTATTCAAATCTAGGTATTTTTCTTTTTCTCCCTACTTTCCTTTTTTTTATTTAATCGGTTCTTCCTGTTATCTTCTTGTTCTTTTTTGCCTTGATTTTTTCTTTTATTTTTTTTGTTATTTCAATAATCTCTTCAACTCAATCACCACTTTCAAATTTTCTTCCTCTTTTTATGGGTTTTTGGAACAATCGCTTTGTGCACTATACCAAATATTAGCCCATCTTTCTCCTCCTAAACATATATTAATGTGTGCTATTTAAGTATAATTTTTTAAATAACTCTATTTGATGATATTTAAGACTTGATTTGGTTCTCCATCTCTATTTCAAAGTTTCTTCTACTTTCAGTTCTTCCACTTCTTTCTTGTTCTCTATTACAGTTCTCTCTTTCTTATTTTCTTTTCTTTTTCTTCTTCTAATAAATGCCCTTAATTTAATATTAACTTTTTGAATATCAATATTCAAATTGCAAAAGATTGCACCAATCGCGACTCTCATATTCGTTGGCTTTATTGTAAATTTGTGATGGTCATTTTTCCATATTAATGGAGTTCGTGATAATTTAAGCTATTCAAAGATGCTATCAATATCGATATAGATATTGAAAAAAGAAAAAGAAAAAATTATAATTACTGTTACTTTCAAAATTAATTATAGCTTTATAAAAAGATTTAAAATTTTAATTATTAACATTAATCAAATTTATCATTAAATGTAATTTTCTAAAAATATATAAAATGTGTAAAAATAAGGTTTGTTTAGAAGTGACTTTTTAATTAAAATATAAGTTAAAAGCATAAAAAATATTTGAGAATTACTTTTTTAACCTTTAAAAAATAAAGAAAAAAAAATTATTATATCTTTTTGGCTTTTTAACTTCTTAATAATTTCTCAATTAAAATATAATATTTTCAAACAAGAAGTAGATAAGATTATTTGAGAATATATATATGGGGGTGTTTGGTGGGGTTTTTTTTAGCCAACTTATGACTTTTAGCTTTTAAAAAGTTATTTTGGACCGTTTGGTTAAACTTATTTTAAACAGCTTCTGATTCTAACAACTTATTTCAAGTCAAAAAAGCTGATTCTGAGAAACTACTCGTCCCTTGCTTCTAATTATTAACTTCTGCTGTGGACATGTTAATTCACAATTATATTCTTAGATTTTTTTATTTATTTTTAAATAGAAAAAAAACCCAAATAGATTATAGAATATTATTATTATTTTTTTGTGAGAAATGTAGATAAATAGTGAATAATAAAAAATAAAAGTTAATTGAAAAAGTTACTTCACAGTTTATTTAACAAACACTACTCAACAACTTAAATTTATAATCTAATAGTTACATCAAACAGATTAACAACTACTAATTAAAATCATAATTTATAATCTATTAAGATATAATCTATAATCTTTTCTAACGATTATACCAAACAGGACCATAATCCAACTCGACCAAACGTCATAAGCAAAAGTGAGAACACTGGGACCCAAAGGTTTCAACTTTGCCACTGGTCAGCAGTAAGAGTGGAAGTAGCATAAAAAACTTTTGTGCTTTTTATTATTACAAAATATTAAAAAACAAAGAAGAAAAAAAAAAACGTTTTCATTACTACTGCTGCCATAACTCTTTCATTTTTTTTTTCTTGAATTAATTTCACTTTTATTTAATAAATTATTATATTTTTAATTTTATTCTTAAATTATCAACAATCGTAAAATCCTTAATTTGATAGGTAAATAAATAATTTTAAAATTTAGATAATATTAAATCATACAACTAAACACCCATTAAATTAGGTGTAGTCACGAGTTGGTCTCGTGGACTAATTTTTTTTATTTAACTTTCAGTGTAAATTATTTTTAAAAAATACATTTCAACTAGGCACACTTCCAATATCATATTTCAATACACAACTCAAGTAAATTAAAAACAAATCAAAATTCGTAAGCAAAAACTAAAATGTCTAAATTATTTATTATTTTAATAAATTTATCTATATCATTATCAATATATCAAAATCCCAAAAAAATTTCATTATCAAAATGAGAGGCAAATACGTTAAAGAAAAAACTTAGAATTTTGTGAGTAAATAAATCCAATCAATACATGTTCAAAAAAGAAATAAATAAATCTAATCAATAGGACTTATTAAGTAATAATCCCTTAAATCTTAGTGATGGAGTGTAATTTATTCAAAATAGTAAAAAAAAAATGAATGTTATTGTATCATTTAAATTACTTAAAGGAAAATAATGAAACGTCTATTCTTAACTTTGGATAGTAGGAGGATCTAATATGTTTTTATTTATTTATTAGGTCTCTCAACAATATTATTAAATAAATTTTAACTTCGTTATAGAGAAATTTCTATAAAAATTTGAGGGACCCTATTTATTATGAAATTATTACATATGATTTTATTTTATAAAATTCTAATATTAGGAAATCTCTATTTAAAATTCAATTTTTTATATAAAATTAGGTTTCCACGAATATTAATTATAATTTGATCACATAAACATACAATTAAAACTTGACAAACTACATAAACAAAA
>JAPPVO010001613.1:0-59032 GCA_030407325.1 Camellia japonica | reverse complement strand
TGATTTGCCTATTAAAATGGATTGTTTCAGGAAATGAAATATATGTTTTGATAAAGAATTTGATATGAAAAATGTTTCGTTATAAATTTGATATAATATGTCCAATGCCTTACTTTGAAAATGATTTAAGATCCATTTGAAAATTGTAAGACATGTTTTTGTACTATGTTGTCGAACTTCATTCATTTAATCTCTTTATTCTGTTATTACTCGCTGGGCTTTATCTCACTATTTATATATATATATATATATATATATTTGTAGGTGAGCAAACCGAGCAACAGGATAGAGAAAGTCTCGGAGTCTACTCGTCTCAGCCTTTTAAAGAGCTTCCAGAATGGAGCAAGTTAGGCTCGAGTAGAGCCAAAAAAATCAACCTCTTAACTTTGTTAGAGTTTTGTGTTTTACTCTTTTAAATGTATATGTGCGTGAGATATATAAAATTTGGACATATATATATATAATTATTATTGTATCATGTAGGTACAAGCTCAATGGACATTTTTATTTTTGTTTTGCTTCTGCTTTAGGCCCCGATAAAATTATAAATATTTTGAAATTTTGTCTTTGAGGTCGAAGGTAATCTAGGATTATTGGCCGGTTACGACGCTAAACCTATAGGGGCGGGTTTGGGTTGTGACAGCTATCCTCCACCGATAGCCTAAAATAGATATTTCTAAACAGATATATAAAATCTCCAATATAGATAAACTTTCCAAATTTCAAGGTGAGTGATAATACACATCCAACTCCATAATCTATATCAATATCCATCCAATTTCACATTCCCAACATTAATTCCATTTATTTATACAAAATAAATATTTGAAACATTTTGGCCAAAACCCCTTTTTCTTTCAAATTTCAATCCAAGTATCAAAATCAACAATTTTATCACCATTCAATCTCATTTCCACTCCCACAATCATTTTCCATACAACCATGTTAAAACGCCTCTTTTGATTTTAAACGAAAATCCTTGGTTTGTTCAAAATCCTCCAAAATCACAAGATTGTTCTATAAAAACAAATAGCTAAGTTAAAAATCATAAAAGAGTGTGGAGAATCCCTACCTCGAAGCTAGAAGACTAAGGAGGAAATGGAGAAACCTCAAGGAAGCCGAAATCCAACTTTGCTCGGATGAAAACAAAGCTCTAAGTGAGCTCTACTTTTTTCTCAAAGGAAGTAGGGTGAAGAAATCAATGGATCCAAGTGTTTTAGAAGAGAGAAAGTGAGTTTTAGAGAGAGATGGTCTCAACTTAGGATTTTTAGCATGTTTAGAGAGAATGGAGAGAGAGAGAGAGAGAGAGAGAGAGAGAGAGAGAGAGAGAGAGAGATGAAAAAGTGATGGAAAATGCTCTTTTTACGAACTAATATACGCACAGCTCACTCGAGTGCAAGAGTTGTCGCTCGAGCGACCAGACACAATAAGTTGTTCCGCTTGAGCACAAGAAGATTCGCTCGAGCATAGAATACACACTCCCAGAAGTTTTACAGACAGAAGACCATCGTACGAGCACAAGAAGTCTCACTCGTGCGAAGAACACTACCTCTCCAGTATCTCTACAGGCCTGCAAAAATACTAGGAGCTCACAAAGCTCGCTCGAGCACAAGAAACTTCGCTTGAGCGAAGAGGCCAAATTATGGACAATAAGAGTTTGAACTAACTAGTAATAAACCTGTTCCCAACACAACCAAGACACTCTAATACTCAAACTCAATAAGAAATAAGGAGAAATACGGTATGAATATCTAAATAAGACAAAAGAAGCCCGGATGCAAAACATTAACGGGTCGGGTCTAAACTAGGAACGCTATAACCTCTCCCCCTTAAGGAATTCCGTCCCCAAAATTTTAAATCAAATGTTAAAATCATGTTTAAACCAATTTCAATAATGATAATCAATCAATTCTAACATCATGACCCATCCTCCAGTCATTCATTCTCATCAACATTAAAAACAAGTTTTCAATATTGAATATACAATTTACATTTCCAAAACATATACGATGTTTATATTACATTAATATGATAAAATTTTCAATACATGGTTAAAAATTAATAAATAGGTTCGGATACTTCTCACAGACTTCTAACTCACATTCCCAAGTTGCTTCCTCAACTCTGTGATGTCGCCACAATACTTTTACCAAAGGAATTATCTTGCCTCGCAAGACACTCTCACCGGTCTCTTCTTATATGAGGCATCCTCATCTACCTCTAAGTCAGTCCAATCCAACATGTGTGATGGATCCAGCTCATACTTCCGAAGCATACAACTATGAAACACATCATGGACCCCGAAAAGTTGTGGCGGTAAAGCCAAGCGATAAGCTACCTCTCCAGTTTGCTCAAGGATCTCAAAAGGCCTAATAAATCTAGGGGACAACTTCCCACTCTTCCCAAACCTCATCAAACCCCGCCTAGGTGATATCTTCAAGAAGACATGATCTCTTACCTCAAAAGACAAAAGTCTCCTCCTATGGTCGGCATAACTTTTCTGGCGGCTCTGGGCAGTAGCCAACCTCTTTCGAATAAGAGTGACTTTCTTAGTCATTTTTTGAACCAACTCAAGGCCCAACAAAGGTGCATCACCCACCTCGGCCCAATATACAGGAGATCTACACGATCGGCCATACAATGCCTCAAATGGTGCTATGCTAATACTCGACTGGAAGCTATTGTTATAGGCAAACTCCACTAAGGGAAAGTACCTCTCCTATGACCCCTTAAAGTCAAGAACACAACCTCGAAGCATATTTTCTAGAATCTGAATGGTGCGTTCTGACTAACCGTCAATTTGAGGATGGTATGCGGTGCTAAAAGTTAATCTTGTGCCCAAGGCATTCTGTAGGCTCTGCCACAATCGAGCCGTAAAACGCGGATCTCTATCTGACATAATCATTACAGGGACCCCGTGAAGCCTTACTTTGTCCTTAATATAAAGGTCAACTAGATAATCTACCAAGTCACTCACATGCATAGGTATAAAGTGCGCTGACTTAGTTAACTGGACAATTACCACCCAAATTGCATCACTACCCCATTGAGTCCTCAGAAGACCCACAACGAAATCCATCATGACATGCTCCAATTCCACTAGTCTATAGGCAAGGGTTGCAATAAACCCGCAGGTCTCTGGTGCTAGGCCTTCACTTGTTGACAAGTAAGGCACTTCGACACAAACACGGCTACATCATTCTTCATTCCCCTCCACTAAAACTAGCGACCAAGGTTGTGATACATCTTTGTGCCTCCCGAATGCACCGCAAGGCATGAATGGTGAAATTCTCTGAGTACTTTCTCTCGGCAAGACCCCGGTACAAAAAGACGGTCACGGTATCTAACACTCGAATCAGGATATACATTCAAGCCCTTCTCTATCTTTCCACTAGAGATCTTCTCCCAGAAGGATTCTACCTCAAGGTCACCCCTCTGTGCCTCCATCACTCGGTTCACAAGTGTAGGTTGTGCCACTACCGAAAACAAGGCTGCAGACTCAACGGACTAGCCAAGATGCAAGTCAAACTCACCAATAGCACCCAACATCTCCCATTCCCGAATGACAATACTAGCTACACTGTTGATGGATTTCCTACTTAAGGCATCGTCCACAACATTGGCTTTCCTCGAATGGTAATGCAACTCAAAGTCATAATCTTTTATAAACTCCATCTATCTTCTCTGCCTCAGATATAAGTCGTTTTGTGTAACAGAAATTTCAGACTCTTGTGGTCATAAAACACTTCAAACTTCTTACCATATAGATAATGCCTTCAAATCTTTAAGGCAAAGATCACTGTTGCTAACTCTAGGTCATGAGTAGGATAGTTCCTTTCATGTGTCTTCAACTGCCGTGAGCCATAAGCTACTACTTTTCCCTCTTGCATCAATACACAACCCAAACCTTCTCATGAAGCATCACAATACACTGAATAGCCCAAACCCTTCTCCGAAATAATCAATACTGGGACAATAGTAAGTCTAACCTTAAGCTCTTGGAATGACTTATCGCAGGTCTCACTCCACACAAACTTAATTCTTTTCCTTGTCAGTCTAGTCAATGGTGAAGCTAATCAAGAGAAATCATTCACAAACTGACGGTAATACCTGGCCAACCCCAAGAAACTACAGATCTCAAAGGCGTTCCTAGGTTGTTCCCAATCTTGTACGGCTTCTATCTTCGATGAATCTACAGTCACTCCTTCCCCAGATACCACATGGCCTAAGAACTTGACTTCTTTTAACTAGAATTCACATTTGCCAAACTTAGCATATAATTTGTGGGCTCTAAGTAACTTAAGTACTACCTGCAGGTGTTCTTCGTGTTCCTCCTCAGAGGGTGAGTAAATCAAGATGTCATCAACAAAGACGACCACAAAATGATCTAGAAGCTCATGGAAGATCTGGTTCATCAAATCTATAAACACGGTTGGTGCATTGGTTAGCCCAAAGGGTATCACCAGAAACTCATAATGGCCATACCGCGTACGGAATGTCGTGTTTTGGATATCCTCATTCCTTACCCTTAATTGGTGATAACCTGATTAGGTCTATCTTGGAAAAGAAACAAGACCCTATCAACTGATCAAACAAATCATCTATACAAGGCATTAGGTACTTGTTCTTAACAATTACCCAATTCAATTTCCAGTAATCGATACAAAGTTACAACGCACCATCTTTCTTTTTGGCAAAGAGGGTCGGTGCTCCCCAAGGTGTAGTACTAGGGCAAATAAAACCCTTATCTAACAATTCTTGAAGTTGAATCTTCAACTCACTCAACTCAGTAGGTGCAAACCTATATGGTGCCATAGAAATCGGTGCCGTGCCAGGCACTAAATCAATAGAGAACTTAATTTCACGATGAGATGGTAAACTAGTGAGATCCTCAAGAAAAACATCAGGGTATTCACAAACTACCCTTAGCAACTCAACTCGGACTTCATCACACTCACTACCCAAGAAGTTGGCAAGAAGACAACTAAGCTCACTCCGCTCACGCGGATCATACACCATTGACAAGACTTTATCAACTTGGTCCCCCAAGAAATAAAAACAATCATCGCTCAAGGTACATACAGTAACCCTCTGTCGGTAATAGTCTATGACAGCCTAATACGATGACAACCAGTCTATACCCAATATAGAATCAAAACTCAACGTGTCAATTAACACAAATGCAAAAGGAAGTCGGCGACTGGCAACCTCTATGTCACAACCTCGACACCCCTGCTCGAAGACAATCTCACCACCAATAGGTGACTCCACATTGAGAGAAGATGTTAACCGTGTCAATTCTAACCCCAAAGACGATGCAAATGCAGATGAAATAAATGAATGGGATGCACTCGTATCAATCAACACATTAGCAATAAAATTGTATAACAAAAAAGTACCTTTCACGACTGAAGGTGCTGGTACTAGGTCTGGCGCGACAATGACATACATACGCCCTGAAGGTCTCTACTCTACCTGCTCACCCCTCAGAGCATAAGCCTCATGCACTGACTGAGTCGAAGAAGCTCTTTGATTAGCCCTCGAGTCTTGAACTGACTATGCAGGCTGGTAGCTCTGTGTCTATCTTGAACCAGACGCACTAGGTATGTCACCTAACTAAGGGCAACACCTCTTCATGTGCCCTGCCTACCCACATTGATAATAAGTGAGCGGCTGCTCTCTCCCTTAACTCTGGCTCTGGGAACGAATCAATGATGATGTAGATCGCTACCCTCCTCCCTCTCTGTGGGCAAGCTGGAGACTTTTGGCCCAATTGACCACACTTAAAGCAAGTAAAATCTCCCTGACCACCTCTTCCAGAACTCGAACTCGGTACCGGAAAGGTGGACCTTGATTGAGCTTCTTGGGACTGCTGTGGGTTAGAACCCCTCTGCCTATCACTATCCCCCTGAACATCTCGATGCCTCCTGGAGCCCCTCATCCGTTCCTCCTCCATTTGCATCACGGTCTTAAAATGAGCTGCTGACTCTATAAGTAGTCTGTAATCTCTAATCATTGAACCAACTACCTTGAAAAGAAGCCCAGTCTTTAACCTTTTCTTGAACTCCACATAATGACGCTCCTCTATCGCCACTAACTCTGGTGCAAATCAAGAGAGGCTAGAAAAGGATGCCTCAAACTCGGCTACAGGCATCTTGAGCTGCTTAAGCTGTGAGAACTGCTCCCTCAACTTTTCCCTAACAGTGGGAGGCAAAAACTTATCCTAGAAGGCGTTGACAAAAGCCTCCCAAGTCACTCCAATGCGTCCATACGCATACTTTCACCACTGACCCGCGTCTCCCTTCATCTGGAAGGATGCCAGGGTCACTCTCAGTCCGTCGTTCTCGATGCCAAGCATCTCAAATGTCTTAACTATCTACTCTAGCCACTTATCTGCCTTCAGTGGCTCCTTGGGATCATCTAAAAACTTGTCCGAATTCGATCAAAAAAACTCTCACTTCAGAAAAGACGACCCCGTCTCAGTAACATAGGCCTGGATTTGATTCTCAACTCTGAGAATGTCCATGGATTCTCGCTATGCTTCAGCCATCTCACGGGCCAAGGTGCCCATGGCCTATTGACCTGTCGGTTCGGCCACGTTAGCCTAACTAACTCCCTCCTCTTGTGCCAAAATATCATTCGATATCGATACCTCCTGCTGTCTAGGCCTACCATGCCTACCATCGCGACCACGTCTTGACATCCTAATGAAGGTAACAAAAGAGATTAGCACATTTACAAATGTGTTGAAGCCAACCCACTCGCGTCCTAATATGGTGGACAACAGTAATTTACTCCGCATAAGCACATAGTCATATAAACACATACGAATTTCCTTCATGGATAATGACCGTCCCCGGCGTTGCCAGAGTTCCAATTAGAAATAGCAGTGATCAAGTGCTCTTCTAATAGGACTTTTTAAAAACTCGTAGACTCAATCAACATCCTAGAAATTAAATCTCATACACATATAATCACACAGACATGCTATCACATAGCATTACAAACATACAAACATCTCTATCAAGCGAGATAAACCTATTGTGGTAAGAACCACTTCCTACGTACCCAAAGTATTCAAGCCCGGTACGTTTTGATACCAAGTTGTAATGCCCTGAAATAATTATAATAAACCAACCGTAATGATAATTAAATAACAACATAAATCAGAGTACGGCATCCTTCAATTTCATAAAAGTTAGTTATACAAAAGAGGTGGTACATGTGAATATACATTCATAAGTCCTAACCCTGAATTTATAGCATGTGACAACAACAAAAATAAGAAGTAAAAATTAAATAGATAATGTAAATGCCTTGAAGGCTACAACTTTCCAAGACAATGCTTGGTTATATCAAAAGTGAGTCATAAGCTCAATACATATAAAGCCTTAGGCTTGTACAAACATTAAATACAAAATAACAAAACTGAGCCTTCAGCTCCACAGTTCTTCCAAGCTAAGTCCTTGGTGGAGGCATCTCACCACCACCTGAAAATGGTTATCCCATATAGGGTGAGCCAAAGCCTAGTAGAAATAATCTAACACAATATAGGAATCTTAATAAAGATATAAGGGTGAAATACATATGCAGTGCCCATGTCAAAACATTTTACATTTCTTTCCCAAAATCATGCCATGCTTAGTTTATATCACAACTCTCAAGTCATGTCTTTTACAATAGAAAACAAGAGGGAAATCTCAACCAATACAACTTTTCACGGATATTTCGTCTGCGGGAAATAGTCAAACGACACATATGTAAACGTAGTCTATATAAGCACTACTATTGCCATTTCACGGATATTTCATCCGTGGGGCATCCATGTATATGCTCATTTTTTGAAACTTTCATCCTAGACACACAAGCCAACTTAATTTGATGATACACATCTCTTTCCAACATTCACCCATTTTCTCACATTAATGTATTAAATGAGCAATAATGTTCAATGCACAAAGATGAGAAATTAGTTTCAATTTACTTGATCCTCATACAATTTCTACAATAATCATAGTTATCCTCTACCGATAGCCCAAAACAGATATTTCTAAACAGATATATAAAATCTCTAATACAGATAAAATTTTCAAATTTCAAGGTGAGTGATAATACACATCCAACTTCACCATCTATATCAATATCCATCCAATTTCACATTCTCAACATTAATTCCATTTATTTATGCAAAATAAATATTCAAAATATTTAGGTCAAAACCCCTTTTTTTCTTCCAAATATCAATCCAAGTATCAAAATCAAGAATTTTATCACCACTCAACCTCATTTCACTCCCATAACCATTTTCCATACAACCATTTTAAAACCCCTCCTCTTTTGATTTTAAACCAAAACCCTAGGTTTGTTCAAAATCCTCCAAAATCACAAGATTGTTCTATAAAAACAAATAACTAAGTTAAAAATTATAAAAGAGTGTGGAGAATCTCTACCTCGAAGCTAGAAGACCAAGGAAGGAATGGAGAAACCTCAAGGAAGCCGAAATCCAACTTTGCTTGGATGAAAACGAAACTCTAAGTGAGCTCTACCTTTTTCTCAAAGGGAGTAGGGTGAAGAAATCGATAGATCCAAGTGTTTTAGAAGAGAGAATGTGAGTTTTAGAGAGAGAGGGTCTCAACTTAGGGTTTTTAGAAAGTTTAGAGAAAGAGAGACATGAAAAAGTTATGTAAAATGCTCTTTTTTATGAATTGATATATGCACAGCTCGCTCGAGTGACCAGACACAATAAGTTGTTCCGCTTGAGCTCATGAAGATTCGCTCGAGTGCATAATACACACTACCGGAAGTTTTACAAATAGAAGACCGTCGCTCGAGCGCAAAAAGTCTCGCTTGTGCGAAGAACACTACCTTCCCAATATCTCTGCAGGCCTGTAAAAGTACTGGAAACTCACAAAGCTCGCTTGAGCACAAGAAGCTTCACTCGAGCGGAGAGGCCAAATTCTGGACAACAACAATTTGAACCAACTAGGAATAAACCTGTTCCCAAGACAACCAAGACACTCCAATACTCAAACTCAATAAGAAATAAGGAGAAGCACGGTATGAATATCTAAATAAGACAAAAGAAGCCCGTATTCAAAACATCAACGGGTCGAGTCTAAACCAAGAATGCTATATTTCTAATTTTGAGACCACTAGTCTGTAATATTGTTTGTTTTATTGTTTTTCTTTAGGTCACTTGTGAAATTATATAAGTTTAATGCGAAATGGTTTAAATAATTGTAATGGACATTCTTAGCTGTTTTCTGAGGTTTAAGGGCCCATAAGATCACATTGTGAACTCTTTCAATCCTTAGTTGTTTTTGGTTGGGCCAAAGGTTTAACCTACCTTCCACCGAATATAAAAAACTTTATAGTTTCTTAACTTGCTGACGTACCAGTGTAGATAGTTAGTGTTTGTGTCACGTCTTCGAATTTGAGAGGGGGATTTCTTGTTTTTGCTTAAATTATAGGCATTGAGATGATGGAGCTAGAGAATGAAACAAAAGATGTGGGTGTCATTGACCAAACTGTCCAAGTTATTTACATTTTCTTTTCTTCTTAAGATGGTAATTGTTACAATTTCTATGATCAAGAAGTTGTCATTTTGAGCAGTCGGTTGTCCTAGTTAACAATCTCATTATGTATAGTTGGTTATGTGCACTTTTTTAATTTTATTTTCTTTAATTCTATGATTAAAGGCTTGGGATGTTTATGATGAGGCTTAAGAAACTTGTACATCCTATATGAACCTTTCAAGGGCACTTTGAGGCATTTTGACCCATTATAAAACTCAAATATACTTTTGTACCAAATTTCCAGCACATTGCCTACACAATAGTCCACTTTCAAGGCCATATCTCTTAGAGTATTTTGAACCACACTTTAAAAATTTTACATCACCTAGGCTCCTTTTTTATCTTTATTTTGACATAAGATGGGCCACTTTTGATTTAAATTTAAGAGATAATTACCTATTTTATTTTACTCGGATAGATTCTAACCCATTGTCATTGTCTTTTTTTTTGGCTATCAAATATCATTCGAAACACAATGAATTTATGCAAGATCAATGGGGTTAGAAACTATACTCAAATATATTTTTGGAAAGTGTCATAATTTTTCAATGAGGCAATTTGGAGAAAATGAATTTCAAAGTCAACACCTCAAATATGTTTTTGTCCAAAATGACAAATGTGTGCATTTTAAGTCAAACTTGTACTTATTCAAAATTTGAGATGTCACTTTGTCCCTGTCTGAATCTACAGCTGCCTATGAAGCATGGTGTGGGTACAGATACGGGTACGGGTACGTCGATACAACAAATTCTTTAAAAAGTAAGGCACGGATACGGCTGGGGTACTCAATTTTTTTTTAAAAAAAATTATAGCTAGACATCCAATGTACAAATCAAAGTTTCAATATCCAAACCAAAAGGAGAACAACCTGTTTAAAAAATTATATAATTCTTTCTTTTTCTTTTTTGATTGCCTAAAAATGATGTAAAAGATAGCAAAACCATGATTCATGAGTAAAGGGTGTTGGAAATAAATTACTTAATGATTTTTGAGGTTGAAAAAAATAATATTAAAGGCTACAAAAAATTCTAGTAGTTGCACACAAAAAATAAAAAAATAAAAACCTCGTCGTACCCGTGTCGTACCCACGACATACCCAAACGTATTTGTCGTACCCAGCATGTAATTGGTGTACCCATACCACCGTACTAGTACGCATACCCGCACCCGCACCCGGTAAGTACCCGTTACTTGTACGATAACATTTTTGGAGTACCCGTGCTTATAGGCAGCTGCTAAATTCATTACTCTCTTACAATAGAACCTCAAACCAGCTTTGGATGAATTTTATCATAGAAAATTAAAACCATTTTGAAGAATGTTTCCTATACCGAGATGGTTTATCATCTAGAAAAATTACAAAGTCAAATATAGTTGAACCAATAAGCTTGACTGTTAGCCTTGTGCTATTTTGCTGCCTCTCCAATTTAACTAGGCATTGGACTAAGTTAGATATCATGTCAAAGACAAACTTAGAGGGAACTAGTTTCTTGATTAATTTTGTGAATGTAGAGCAAAGAGTTTCATCATTTTTTCTTTACTAATAAATTAGGTCCTAAATATTGTATTCTAGTCACGCATTTTGTGTTTGAAGTGTGAATTTTATATAATACACTTTCATAGATATATATAGATCTAGAGAATCTATTTATGTAAATATCTATGCTTATCATTTATGTATGTGACTTTTCTTAGTAATGTATGATGTATCTAGGGAATTGTCTCTGTTAATGATGTGAATGAAACTATGCTAAATGAAGGTTAGACTTAGAAAAATCCTTTTTGAAGTTGTATTATTTGTTTTCTTGGTGGTTTTTCATGATTTTCAATGACTGATGGTTATCATATAGGCACAATTTCAATATTATTGGAATTTATTTGTTAAATTTGAAATCATTTGTTGATTAGGTTTTGACATATGAACTCGTTTTCTCCTCCTCATCTTGCTATGTTTTGTATATAAATTCTAGTTTAAATTGAATATAAATTAATGCTAGGTTTTGTTTATGGTTAGAAATTGATTGGTTAAAGAACTTCATGCCCTGTTAGATAGAGCATCTCCAATCCTAATACATGCTTTAAAATGTTGACAATACGAGAACTCTAATATTTTTTGTCACTTCAGTCTTCATTAAAGAACATAAAACAGGGGGAGAAAATGAATTGGGCTTAATTGATTTGAATGTGATTCTATTTCTAAACTTTGCACATTCTATTAAAATATTTATTGAATGCTTCAGAGGACTGTCGTGAAACTGCATGAGTTTTTTTTTAGTTTGATTTTGAAGTCCTACTTTAGAATAATTGTTGAGTACCTAATAAAAATATGGAGGAATTACTTGAATTTGAAATATTTGTTTAGAATAAACTTGTAGTGTTTAAATCAATCATGAGGTGCGTCAACAAAAAAAATTTCAATTTTTCTATAGCCAATTAAAGGCAAAGTGCTGCCTTATTTTATTGGGAATTTCAAATAAGTTAGCAATTAGCAAAATAATAAACAATGTAATGTAGAACAAATTTTATTATTTTGAAAGGGTCTAGAATATTCAATTTCACATTTTTAGTTCGTTAAGGTTGGCTTATACAATAAAATACGCTTATGAAGGTAGACGTCATGTAATTAGGACATGTAGGTTGAAAGTTAGAGTAAAATACGCCTTAAACTTTGTCGACAAAGGTCGTTCGGGAGTGAAAATGCAAAACAGCCCCTAAACCACTTTGGGGATGTCACGAGAAGATTGTTCATGACAAATATGACCTGTGGGGACAAAACACATGTAATTAGGACACGTAGGTTGGAAGTTAGAGTAAGAAAGGCCTAAAACTTTGTCAAAAAAGGGCGTCTGGTGGGTAAAAATGCGAAATAGCCTATGAACCATTCTGGGGATGTCACAGGAAGCTTGCTTGTGATAAATACGACCTGTGGGGATAGACGACATGTAATTAGGGCATGTAGGTTGGGAGTTAGAGTTGAAAACACCTTAAACTTAGTTGAAAAAGGGCGTTGGGGGGCAAAAATACGAAACATGGACAAAACCACTCTGGGGATGCCACCGATAGCTTGCTCATGACTAGTACGACCTGTTGGGACATATAGGATGTAATCAGGACACGTATGTTGAGAGTTAGAGTAAAAAATGACTTCAACTTAGTCGAAAAAGTGCATTGGGGGGCCGAAAAATGCAAAACAATCTCGAACCACTTTGGTGATTGTGCAGGCAGCTTCCTCGTGCCTAATAGAACATATGGGGACATATGCCATGTGAGTAGGACATATAGGTTGGGAGTTAGAGCTGAAAATGCCTTAAACTTTATTAAAAAATTGCATTTCCGAAGGGGGAAACTTAGGAGAAACTTGTTTGGACATGCAACATATGATTACGACTATAATTATACAATTTTGAAAAGATTATATACATTCGAGTTTTATGTAATTTTCTTTTATAATTTGAAATGATAATTTCAATACTAATGGTTAATTTTATTTTTATAGATGGTTTTTGGCGTGGAAATGTGGATATTCCTTATTTGTGTGCGGAGGACGTTTTTTTTGTAATCCGTTATTATGCTGTTCTTTGTTTGTTGTGGATTACTATTATTCGTACAGAACTATTGGCGTGGTACAAATTACTTTTGGTGTGGTATAGATTACCATTTGACATGGTATTGTGGATATTTCTTTTTTTGTGTACGAAAGACATAGTTTTTGTATAATCCTCTGTTTTGTATAGAATTATTATTTTAAGTTGGATTGTGCTTGGTTTGTATGGAATTTCTATTATATTTCGAATTTGACGTTAAAAGTTAAATTTTCATGGATTGTTATTATTTTGTTTATATATAAGGTACATGTTGCATAGAATAAATACGGTCTGTGGCGAAATTAATAATAAAAAAACACTAAAGAAAGTTTTTGGCGACTAAAATTTAGTAGCCAAAAAGAAGTGAAGTTGTTGGCGACTAACCAATTGGTAGCCATAAGGAAATCAAGATTTTTTCATGACTATAAATATTTGGTAGCCAAAAGAAAGAAAAGATTTTTGGCAACTAAATAGTTAGTAGCCAAAAAAAAAAAGATGAAAAATAAATTTTATTTGGTGACTAAATATTTAGTAGCCCAAAAAATTTGAAGTTTTTGCCTACAAAAAATTAGTCATCAAAAAAACTATCGATAATTATTTGGTGACTAAACATGGTTTTTTATATATTTTTTGCAAAGTATATATTATTTAAAAATCATTTTAATAATTTGGTGGTGTTGGTGTAAGAGGCGGTAACCTTTCTCCAATCCATTTGAATCCAATTATAATTGAGTTTGTAGGATAAAAGTCATTTAAATTATGATGAATTTCTCACATAAAATTACAAAATTATTTAATGCTAATTGAATTTATAAATATTTATACACAAGTATCAACATACACCATTATAACCTTATAATCGCTACAATCATCACTAATATTGCTGCAACCGTCATTACCATCACTGTCACTGTCACCACCACCACCATTATAAAGCCACAATTGCTATTACCACCACCTTCATTATCATTGTCAGTTATCATAAAACATATCATCATTTCAACTAGTGAAATTTCATTCTCTTTAAATTGTGAAATTTAACCTTAATACTTAGGTGAAATTATTAAAAAAGTGAATTTTTTACTAAATAAGTAAAAATTATAAAATTAAAGGCAAAAACGAACTAGCGAGTAAATGGAAAACTTATGAGTTAAAGAGAGATGTCACCAGTGGTTTCGTTGGAGCAACAACTGATTGTTACTATATTTTTAATTAGCTAACGATAAATTAATTTGTTGTCTAATTAATTCTATAATGTATGCAATTACCAAAATTTTAATATTGTTTAATTAAAACTTGATAGTAATAATTATTTCATTATCTTCAACTAGTGGAATTTCATTCTCTTCAAATAGTGAAATTTAGCCTTAATGTTTAGGTGTAATTTAACTATTAGCAAAATGAAATTTCTTGTAAATGAGTAGAACTTATAAAATTAAATGCCAAAGACAGAATAACGAGTAAATTAGTATATTTATTGAAGGGTTTAATTGTATCATTTTATAGTTTAGGTAGTAAAGTAATAATTCATGATAGTTTCAGAGAGGGAGAGGTAAAGTGAGACTTTATGCTAGTTTTAGTAGAAATGAGTAAATTGATACCTCATGATAGCTTTAGGAAGGTCAAATACTACAAGGGGTGTGGGACATTTTCGTATAGCAGAAGAGAGGCCTACAATGACATAGAATTGCAGAAGAATCACAAGTTCAATGAGAGAAAAGTATGCTTTGAACCCTTTGACAACTACCTCTGCAAATTTTAATTTTTCTAACGACAAACTAGAGACAAAGAGACATAAAGAGAAAGGTAGAAAAAAATAAAAATAAAGGCTTGTGATGGATCTAAATGAGTGTCAGTAGATCTAAAATCTTATTAATATTTTAATTAAAATTTTGATTTTTAAATTCAGTTAATCTAGATCGAGAACCAAAAACTACTTAAGAGTGAACATTTCGTGTTAGTGGATGAGACTAGAGAAGGAGTTAACACTAAGTTGGAGATTTGGGGGAAAAAAACACTTGAATATAAAGGATTTAGGATAAGCAGAAATAAAACAGAGTATATGGAGTGTAATTTTAGTAACAGTCACAATGGAAGCAAAGGAGAAGTGAAGATTGAGGAACCAAGAACTACCAAAGAGTGAACATTTTCGTTATTTAGGATCGATTATCATAACGACCAGGGAGATTGGACCGGATGTAGTCCATAGGATTAATGCAGTGTGGCTTAAGTGGATGAGTGCGCCTGGAGTATTGTGCAATAAACGAATAGCCATTAGACTAAAAGAAAAGTTCTATAAAACAACTATTAGACTGGCGATTTTGTATGAGACAGAATGTTAGGCAACTAAGAAACACCATATAGATAAGATGATGTTGCTGAGATGAGGATGTTAAGATGGATGTGTGGAAATATTATAAAAGACAGAGTTATGAATGAGTATATTTGAGAATGAGTAGGAGTAGTACCGATAGAAGATAAGTTGAGAGAATAGATTGAGATGGTTTGGTCATATACAACGAAGACCAACAAAGGTAGTAGTGAAAAGATGCAATATAGTGATGGTAGATGGCAGTATTAGAGGTAGGGATAGACCTAGATTGACGTGGACTAGTGTAGTAAATAGAGATATGTATCTCCTTAATTTGACTAACGAAATGGCCTTGGATAGAGTCGAGTGGAGAATAAAGATTCATGTAGCCGACCCCATTTGATGAGACTTAAGACTTGATTTGATTTAGCTAATCTAGATATAATTAAAAAGTAAAATATTTATAAAAAAAAAACTCTATAAATACAAAAATAAAAAAAAATAAATGATTTTTTTATATTTTTATATTTGGTGTAATTTTAATTTTTTTAATAAAATTTATACTTTTAAATATATCTAAATTTTATACTTTTTCCCCCTCAAATTGAGTCATCAAAACTCCAATAAATTAAAAATTATAAACAATAAATAATAATTAAAAATATTAATTTAACAAGCATAACATATTTTCACATCTACAAAAAAAAAAAAAAAAAAACAAAACAAAACAAAACAAAAAAATTTGGAACAAATTTTTCACAAAAATTCTTACTTAAATTGAAATTCCCTCTCACAAATTTAGGACCCTCAAAATTTTGCCCCTAATCCCTTCTACGTTTCTCAAGTCACTTTCTCTCCCTCTCACACAACTAGTTCTTCTCATTCCTCCTCCCTCACGGATGATTTTGTTGGTCCCATTCCACCATTGTACCGCCTGAAATCCAAAGCCGATTTACAAACTTGGACTATTTCATTCTGACTAGGTAAGTTGATTTCTTTTTCTCTCTCTGGATCTTATTCTCTGCCCTAATTTATCACAAATCGACTCCCTCTCTTAGCAATCTCTACCTCACACACTTTCACCGCTCTGTAATCACTACCGTACTACGCCACCGTTGGCACCGTCTCTCTGAATACAGCAGAACCCCCACAGTTCCCACATTTGCATGACCGATCGCTACTGCCAGTCAATCCCACTGGTAAGCCCGCTTTCCATTGCTTTTGTTGTTCCTCTACATCCTCTCTTGCTTCTTGCCATCGTGCCCTAATCTCTCTCTCTCTCAGCCATCATATTTCGTTCTGGGCATATGTTAATTTCCAGATTTGGTAATTCGAGGAGTATTTTGTGTTGCTACTTCACATTTATGTTTCTTTGATCAATTGCAAATTCAGCTAAACACACAATATATTTATGTTGGATGTACACATGAATTATTGAGAGAAAAAACCCTATGTGAACTAAGAATTTGGGTATTGTGTTGTAGTCTATTTAATCAATTTATTGACTTGCACTGCTATAATGTGTGTAATTTCTTATATATGATTGGTTTTGTATATTATTTGAACAAGAGGAAAAGGACTAACAAGGCACCTCACAACAGAAAAAATGTATCCAATTAGTCCACCAAAACAAACATTAATCATCTTAAAACCTCTTGATAATGTTTGAGAGTAAAGGAGTAGTAGTTCAAACCTAGTTTCAGGTTTTCAGTTTTATTTATTATTATTATGATTATTATTATTTTTTGTTTTGGTTTGGTATGATGCTTCGGATTGAATCCTCCAAATATCATTACAAGAAGTGGGTTTACAACTTATTGATTTAAAAGTTCATAGTTTGGGAAAGGTCTATAGTTTAATTTAGGTGGAGTAGTTTAATTCACAATGAACAAATTCTTGCAAGTGTTTGGACTGATCAATGTAATTTTGGTTGATAACATCATCCGTCTTTATCTTACATCTTTACATGTAAAGGCATTGCATTTTGCTTTTCTCTTTTCTTTTCTATATTTATTTATTTATTTAAGGTTCCTATGATTAGAATTGTTTGTCATTATGTGATTTTTGATTTACAAGTGTGGTGAGAGCACTTTCTGGTTAATGAATGAGTTATAGCTATAAAAGGTAAATTCATAAGTTAATTATAGTTGTATTTTTTTATTTTGTTTTTACAAACCAGTAACTAAGTTTTGTTATAACATCTTTTATGGTATTGATTTTTTGATTAAAAAAAGCGAGTTTGACTATAACTTTTATTTTTTTTCTTTCTCTACTTTTGATTTAATTTGGTTACATTTGTGCCAAGAGATTTAACTGGATCATGCAACCCCACTAGCATTGTATTCAAGTCCAATTATTCGTTTATTGCCTGCTAACTATTAATAAAAGGGCGTTGTGTATTAATTTTTGGTAGAGAAAGATGATTTTGTCATTACTCAAGTTTTTTCGGTATGTGCTCTATTGAAAAAAAAAAATATTTGAGCCGAATGGGAAGATTTCTCAAAGCTGTTACTCAAGTTTTTTTGTTCGTATTGTTTGTTGCATCTAATAATTTGTCATGTGCATTGTTTTGTATTTTATTTTAATTTAAAATTTTCAAAATTAGAGAGTACTTGCTGGACAAATTCCCACCCACTGTTGTCTTTTCTCTTATGGTTTTTCCTTCTCCCATTGTCACAACCTGCTCCCTGTACCCAAGGATTAAGCATTGTGATGGCCAGTAACTGAAGTTACCTTCGGCCAATTCTTGAACAAATTAATAAACGCGATCGGAAATAATATTTAAGTGAGGGTACCAAAATAATCATTGGAGCTTCTATTTTTATTACAAAATTTATTGACCAAAAGGCCAATATTTACATATAAAAATATTATAAAGTATTGTGTGTGTCTATTCCGCAGCTCCGCATCTAAGACTTTCCAAAAGCTATTTCTGAAGTGCATTGTTTCCTGAAAATTGGTAAACAGCTATAAGCACATGGCAGACTGAGAAATATTATACCAAGAGTATAAGGGACACAAAATAACCATGGATAGTTATGTAAGTAAAATAGTTAAAATAACTTAGGTTGAACGAATAATCATTTAAGTAGCAAAACTGAGATTATGTAAATAAATAACCATAACCACGGTACCAAACAGAACAGAACAGAGGTCACCGGAGTGACAGTCAGAACAGAGGTACGGATTCAAGAGGTGGCTCGTACGGATTATAGAGGTGGCTCCCACAATGGTGTAACACTTATCTCCGCACAACACTTTGCTCCATACAAAACAGAGGTCAATGGATCCATGACAATAAAGGGCCACAAAGTGACCAAACAGAAGCCAATGGTTATTTAAGTCCCCCAAAGCGTAGGACTCCCGTGGTGGTACTTACAAAACATAATTGTTTATAAGGTTATAGTCAAATAATCATTAAAAGTTAAACAAACATATCTATGGGTTTCATTTTAACAAATAGGGTTTAAAAAATAATCCACGTAATTGAAATATTAATATAATTAATAATAATTTATAAAACATAACTTGTATAAAATAAATATGGTAAGTCAAAATATACATAAAATATATTATGGTGACTCAAGGTATAATATAACTCACCTTAACTTTAATACCTCCCTCTTTCTTTCCACTATCAAAAACCCTCTCAGCTTCCATTATTTTTTCTTCCTTTTCTTCTTTTCTTTTTATCTCCTTTCTCTCCTTTTTTCCTTACTTTTCTTTTTTTCCTTTTTACAGATTGAGCAACTTCTTCCTATTTATAGAGAGATGAGACCACTCATCGGCCAACACGTGGCCGGTTCAAATCCTCCACAGATTGTTTCATAACTCCTCTGATTCACTTGTAGATTTATAGTTATCTTAAGAAATAATTAAGATAATTACACTTTAACCCAGATTCTTAATATAATTATATAAACAAATTAATCCCTAATTAAATTATATTTTATCGTATACCAACAGGAAATTAATTATTTATTTTACTACCACACCCATTATTATTATTATTATTATTATTATTATTATTATTATTATTATTATTATTATATTTATTTATTTATTTACTTTTACTTTTATATTTATTTATTTACTATCTTTAACTTTAATTTAGCCCAACTAGTATTATAATTTCATATTTATGTTAATTTGGCCCCAAATAATAACCCCTAATTAATCCCATATTTGATAATCTAATACCAAATTAGATTCTGTATTTATTGTTATTTATTTAATAATATATTATCACACACAACCATAATACTAGTATAAAATTTAAGGGACAATTTAAATTTTCGGGTTGTTACACCCACCCCTAATCTCTCTCACCTGTTGCACCAGACCTCCTCTTAGATCCACTTTTCCTCTCTATTACCCTCTTTCCCACCTCAGCTCACCTATATATGCCATTCCTGACTTCAGCCACTGCAAGTGGTACTGTTATTGACCACAAGGTAACTTTAAGAACATTATCATATCCCTTCGATTTTTTTGGAGTTCTTGAAGTGGTATTTTTTACCTAATTTTCTTATTTAAACCTTTATTTTTGTATATTTTGTTGACATTAGAAAATAAGTATTGACACTGGATAACCATATTAAAGTTTTCACGTTGCTTAAACTTTGGGGGGTCAGTGATTGCATAGTAATATGATTTTTTTTCCCCTGATTTTAGAACATTAGGAGGCATGATAGCATGATTGTTTATAATTTTTATTGAACAATTGATTAGTGTTAGCCAATCCATCCAATTGATCGGTGAATTGGTACTTTTGCAAAATGTTAGATGTGCACTCGATTAGTTAAACTAATTTTGCTGACTTGTAGAAAAGTGATCTTGGGTCTTTACAGTGCTGGTGGCTGCCAATATTATAATAGGATACATGGCTTCAGAACTCATGCATCATCTCCAATTCATGTATCATTACTTAACTCAGGTATATATTATGCCTTTTAAGCAGATTTTTATGTATTAAATAAATAATCCATCCCATTTTGTTGGTTCACTTTTTCATTTTTGAATGTCCCAAAATAAATGTCCATTTTGAACAGTCAATGAACAAAGTCGATAAATTGGATTATTAGTGTGATAATTAATAAAATGCTAGGCTAAAAAAATCAAGCCCAACTTCAATCTTAACTAATTATAATTGGTCACAAAAAGGGGCTGAATGTAACTATCTATATATTAGAATCCATTTTTATCTCTTTAATCCAATTCTTTTTTCCTTCTCTCTATTAACACTGCATGCAACATTGTTCTAGTCACAACATGCTCACATAACCCTTTTGCTTTACATTTGCCATTGGTTTATCCATTACAGAAACTTAGTGAGTGAATGTTAGTTGGTTATGTAGACTTTAGCTAAACTTTATGCTTTTTTCTTTTTATTTGTTTTTGTCCTTTTTCTTTTGGTGTCGACTCCTTCAAACTATACTATCATTATGGCATATTTGCCTTTTTAATGTAATATTTCTTTTTTAGACTACAATATCTTGATTTTGGCATTAGTTTTATTTTATTTTTTTTGTGCATAATAATTTTATAATTTTAAGTTTTGATAACTTAATTGTGGATGTGCTTTAGGTTTGTTTGGTAATTGAGACAATGTAAAGAAAGTGTAAAATTCAAAATTATTGAATTAGTGGACGTTTGATCCTTCAATTTGGCTTTAGTTTTAGGAAATTATTTTCTCTCTTGTTTTTATTTTATATATTTTTTTCATTGCTACTTGTGACTTGTGATAGTAACTTTGGTTATTTGCTTGCGATATTAACTTTGGTTGTTTGCTCTTAAAAAGTAAAATTCATCTTGTGCATTTTTTATGATTTTGATTTCGAACAATCGGTTGGTACCTGGTGTGCGGAATTACATCGATGCCAAAAAACATAAGGTCAGTTAGATTTATTTATTATTTAAAATTTGTATTGGGACTTCAATGTTTATTTGATTTGAAAACCAAAGGAAGTAATTTATTGACAACAAAAAATTGAGATCAAATATGAGGAAATAATGATTGTGTATTAAAATTTAGCATTAATTTTATTCAACTGGATAAGTATTAAATGCCATGTGTCGAGGTTGAATTGATGGGGAACTTTAGCATGAACTTTTTTTAAATTTTTTTTTCGATAAATCTGATAGATTTGTAGTATTCGATAGTAGATCTAACAATATTTAAAGTTTTCAATGGTAGTTTTGGTAGTTTTGTCTTTGTTTTTCACCCCCTTGATTGGAGCTCACTTTCAGTTCTTTAATCATCAAGTTTAAATATGATAAGAGAAGTGAAGGGTTGGAGATACTCTTTAATAATCAATTTCAAACATTGTGGTGGCCAAGCCCATACAATCAATTGACCAATCGATTGGTAATGGCCAATCAAATGGTCATTTGATTTCTATGCACATTGTTATTTTGTATAGGGCATAGCCAATCAATTGTGTGATTGATTATAATGCACATTTTGTGTAATTGATCATTTATTAAAGGCTTCAATTGTTGCCAAGAGTAGTAGTGCTTCAAGAGAGAAAACACAAGTATTGTTGATGCGCAATTTAGGGGGTATTTGGTGTGGATTATAGGAGGTGATTATAGCTTATTTTAATTTGGGAATCTGTATCAGACTGTTTGGTGCAGCTTCTGCTTACAGCTTTTTAGACGGAAATAGCTTAAATAAGCTGATTATTTAGAAGTTAGGGAATGGGTGCTTTTGGTTTCTGCTTTCTGATTATCAACTTTTAGCTTACAATAAGTTACACCAAACAGCACTTTAATTGCTTTATTTACATTTATGTTATGAATTCTTACAAACATGTTCTTGATTACTTTAACCAAACATTGGTTTTGAGTTTGTGATACTATATATTTGATTTGGTTTTATCTTTTTGATTGGATTGGTTTGAATCAAGATCCAGGAGAAGAAGAAGAAGAAGAATAATAATAATAATAATAATAATAATAATAATAATGAGTGTGTGTGTGTGTGTGGTGTGTGTGTGTGTGTGAGAGAGAGAGAGAGAGAGAGAGAGAGAGAGAAGATGAAGAGGAAAAGGAAAAGGAAAGGCCTTAGAAGAAAATTGTTAGCCTTCATGTCGTAGATCAACATAACCATGCTTTTACCATCTGCTCTTTTTCCTCTTTCCAGTTATAAATTTATCACTGATAGATTGATCCATCCAACATATTTACATCTACAATGACAAATCAGTGATAAATTCATCACTGTATAAATATAAAAAAATAGCAACAATATACAACATATTTAACAAATCAATGATAAATGTATCATTGATAGATTAATCATACTACATATTCATCTCTCTCTAGTGACAAAAATAATAAATTTATCACTGACTGTTTATTAAAAAATTACAAAAAGAAAATCTCATCATCATCATCACAAATTAACACAAGATTCAAAAACATATTCAGTGATAAATTTAGCACTGATAAACACATTCACTAATAAATTTCTCACTAGTTGTTTGTTAAAAGATTACAAAAAAAAGAAAATATCGTCATCATCGTCACAAATAAACACAAGATTCAAATAAATATATCAGTGATACATTTATCACTGACACAACAGATGGTTTAAAAGAAATAAAAAGAGAGAAAAGAAGTGGGAAGAGGGGGGGTGATAAAATCAGTGACAAATTGATCACTGTATTAATATCAAAATTCTAGTAACAGCAGTCCACAACATATTAAACAAATCAGTGATAAATTTATCACTGAATTAAGTGATAAATTCATTAGATTAGTTCAACATGTTTTACAAATGTAGATTTCCACCAATACACTGTTGAAAGAGTCTTGATCTCATCGGCGACCATGTAAAGTACCAGATTGGCGCCGAAGATGGTAGGTATTGAAAACAACTAGATTTGAAGTCATTGGTGAAGTTCAACGTTGAAGATGGTGGATCAATGATTGAAGAAGAATGACGATGATGACAGATGGAGGATGGAAGAAGAGAGACGGTAACGGCAAAGATGAAGGAAGACGACAATATTAGGCGAGCGATTCAAACGGTTGAGAGATGGTGAAGTATAGATCGGTGACGGTGGAGATAGTTGGTGAACAATGGTGGTGGTAGTGGCCGGCAAAGGTGGTGGTGGTGACTGGTGGAGGTTGCGGTGGTTAGTGACGGACGACAATGGTGGTTGTGGGTGGATGACCATGGCCATAGCTACAATAGTGGTATTTTCTAGAGAGAGAGAGATGAGAAAGAAGAAGAGTTTTGGAAAAATGATTAAGAGAGAAGTTAATACAAATTGAAAAAATTAATGAGTAATAAATATTATAAATAATTAAAGATTTAGAAAATGTTTGGGATGATTTAAATAGAGATTTTTACCAACTGATAGCATGGGAAAATCGGGATAAAAAAATATAATAGGACTTCTTAGTGCATGGGATAAAAACTTAGGATTTAATGGGCAATATATTCAATTATTGGGATAGACTGATAAAAATCCCATTTAGTTAATTGAAAGCCCATATTAAAACCCAACAATATTCATTCCTCTAATTTTCAAACTCTAATTAAACATTAATAAAATAAAAATTAAGAAAAAAAAAAAAAAAAAACTTAAGATCAAAATATCATATCAATAAATGAAGCCTTAAAAACTCATAATTTAGAGCTCCGACACGTTTCTCAGTAAAATCCCATTGAAAACTGACTCGAATCTGCACGTCCATATGCGCGCATCATGTTATGGGTCGCCTAGGTTACAGAGCAGTGCATCAGTGTTGTGTTGAATAGGAACTGGAGAGGGAGAGAGAGAATAGGAACTGGAGAGAGAGAGAGAGAGAGAGAGTTAGGAGGAGAGATGGCGTCGAACGCGGCCGTACCGTTCTGGAGAGCGGCGGGGATGACATACATTACGTACTCGAACATATGCGCAAACATGGTGAGGAACTGCCTCAAAGAACCCTACAAATCTGAAGCCCTAGCTCGCGAGAAGGTCCATTTCTCCGTCGCCAAATGGGTCGATGGCAAACCCCAAAAACCCAGTAATTTCTTCTTCATTCATCTGATTTCAATTGCTGTCTCAGATTCTTGGCTTTTATTGATTTGTCCCATTTTACTTATTTGTTTGTTTGATTTCTTGATTACGTTATGTGAAAGATGGGTTTTTGATTTGAGGGTTTCTATGATGCTGTGTTTGGTTGGGGATTTGAGGAGGGACTTGGAATGGGAAATGGAAAAGGAAGAGGAAGTTGAAATATGAATAAAACATACCTGTATTTCACCTAGTTTCACACATCTTTTCTATTTTCCTTTCCAAATCCCTCCCCAAATCCCCCAACCAAACACAGCACTAGTGATTTGATGAAGGGACTTTTATTTTGAGAATGAAGATTATGATTTTAACAAATTGGGCATTGTATATATCCTGGTTAACTGTGAAACATTTCACAATTGGGATCTTGTTTGAGGCTCGGGGAAAAGGGTCTGTTCTGATTTTAGTTGCATTATAATTTTATGGAAAATTTTGCATGAGGATTTACGCATAGATATTCTTAGAATTTTTAGTTGTTCTATCTTTTTATGGTAAAGAAATGTAGAGTCTATATATTTATATATATATATATAGTGAAAATGATTTTACTTGATAAGCAATTGGCTGTTTTTGTATTACTTCTTTGATTCTTGATCAAGAAGGGCATTAACTTTTATTGCCTTTTTTAATTGAGATCGCGATAAGCCCATGGCCCATTTGGACCTTAGTAGGCTTATAACCATGGCTTATCAATTTAGGAATGGTCTCTTCTTGTCTTATGTTGCCCATCTTGGTTGAGCCTCCTTGGATGTGCAACTCATGTTATTATTTTTCAATGGAGCTATTAACCTTGGTAACATTTTGATTTGTTCACACTCTTGAGGTAATTTAATACATATGTGGAGGGATAACACTTTTACCTTTGTTTTATTTGTTTCTTATCGTTTCTATGTAATTTGTAATTACGCAAAGATGTTTGGTGTTGGCGTGTAGAAAGCTTACAAACAGGTTATATTTTGAAACTTTTATGAGTGTGTTGTGGTAATAGTGTATCTAAAAAATTGTTATTTTTATCCATTGATTATTATCATATGACATGATAGGGTAGTGTGACAGTTTGCAAGTGGGACTTTTAAATCATCGTAGCTAGAGAAAGAAGTGATAAATTCAATTCTGAACTTCATAGAAACCTGTGAAGTACTGATTCACTGTTGATTACATCACATTTTCTCTCTCTACTTGTATGTTTGTATCTGACTTTTACTTTTTATGTATATTTAAGAACTGTGTTCAGTTTTTGATGTAATTCAGTTTTAAGATTTATGGTAAATTGTGTATACGAGTATTGTATTAATTGTGTTCTTAATACACTCAACAATGCATGTATTTTCTTCCTTGCACACCTCATACTTCTCAAATATACATTTTTTATGTGTTAGCATTTCCATTTACATTTCCATATTTTACATATTTATCATCTTTCAAAAAAAATCAGTATCCATATCATTGCGATACATTTTGTAGTGTATACCGGTTTCAAGGTTGTTGCACATCCTTTTTTGTTCATGTTATTTTCCATGTTTGTGCCTTAGTAATGTGAACACTAATTGAACAAGTTGTCTTACTTTATGGTAAGCTGGTAACCTTAGACAAAAAATGTGTTGATTTGATGAATTTACAATTTTGAGGGTGTCCGTTGTAGATATCTCATAACCTGCCTTGTGTCATACACGTGTAAGCAATGAAGTGTGCCTTGCACATCATCATACAAACCCCCATGTGTCAACCTTCTAAGGATACATGTTTGATATAGCACCAAGAAGAAGAGAAGGAGGAGAATAGAGAAGACGGAAAAATATGGCGAACACCGTCCCAATGAATATATCACTTAATTAATATCCAAGAAAATTTGATAATATCAATGCACTTAGAGCTATATATATGTATATATATGTTGTAGCACTATCTAATTAGGAAACAAAAAAAGATAAGGAAACATATAATAATCACTTAAATCCTAATGAAATAAGCTCTCCTGAATAAATAGAACTCCTAATCTTCTATAATGTCATACAATTCTTTTTCATTCCTATTATTTCCCCCCAAATGAGAAAAATTCTCCTTCGGAGAGTTGTGAAAATAGAAGAACTCCAACATATGTGGCTCATGTTGGCAAAAACTTCCTGTTTCTCCCCGACTGAGAAAAATTCTACTTCGGAGAGTTGTGAAAATAAAAGTACTCCCAACATATGTGGTTCATGCTGGCAAAACACTTCAACCCAGGTGGAGTCTGATTGGTTAAGTGCTTCTTCTATATAGTTATTATCATCATAGGTTGCTCTCATGAAGTAGGTTTTGTTGGTCATAAAGAAAGATCATGTCTGAACTACTCATAACATCAATCAACTGATCTCTAAGAGCTGATAGTGGAAAAACAGCAATTCCCGTACAAACATTATCAAACAAACGAGGTTTTCAAGTTACTTGATTATGTATGATATCTTTTTAAGAAAAATCAATAAAGTATGCAGTTGGTTCATTTTCAAGAATAGTACATTAGATGTGCACAAATATTATTGCTTGATCACTTATGTTGAATGTACTATGAGAGGCCAACAACATTGTGTTTGCTTCAGTCTTGGACATAATCACTGGGAAGCCTACCTTCTTGAAACCAAGCAGGGATCAAGTGTTAGGCCATCTTACAACGTCACTCCACGATACTCACACCACATGTCTCTAGGCATGCTGAATCACTCGGCACATATTGTGGTACTTTGGAGATTTGAGGTTTAGAGGCTAGAGATGAACCACTCTGGTGTTGCACCCTGCAAGGGTCAAATAGCCTTGAGCGCCCGTCCTGTTGAGAGAGAACATTTGCAACTGAGCTTTACCCCATAGAAAGACATTATTTCTCTCTAAAAGGCATCTCTAATGGCCCAACGGTTTCCCTAAAGCTCTTCTTGGACGTTTAGTTAAGAACACGTGCTCCGCTTCTGTATATAGAAGATTTTACCCCTCTTACATTAGTTAAGCACTTTACTTGAGTTTTAGGTCTTCACTTTGATCCTTGGGTTCTCTACTGTCTCCGGATAGACCTCAATCACTCTCCAAGTCTCTGGTGCCTCTGATGTGTTTTGCCACTCTCTGGTGAATCCTTGGCCGCTCAGTCAACCCTTTGACATCCATCTATTTAATGTATTGATGCTTGAAATGTATGTTTTTTAATCTTTGGAACTGTTGGATCATAGTCATCAATGCGCTGTGAATATTCCATGCCATGGGCTTGGCTAAGTTAAAACTTCTAGATGTAAACCATTTTATTTTGGTGTTCTTATTTGGCATCATCATCATCGTCATCGTCATAATGCTAGCATTTTAGTGGGCTATAGTAAAGTTTGATGCCACCCAAAGTGGACAGAATTAATTTTTTTGATCATTACCTACTGGAAAATGTGGCAGTCATTGCCATTGTGAAGCAGACTTTAGACATGTATTTTTGCTTGCTTAGGCTGTTCCTCCTCTGTTTTGCATTCAATGTAATTTACATATGTGGACCTTTGCTAGAGCATGTTAATAACCAAAGTCATGGTAAGGAGTTGCTAAGCTACAGTCCTAAGGTTGTGTGGGAAAAACAAAGGCAAGAAAAGCAAATATGTTGGATGTTAGGGCCTATTTGGTGCATTTTTAAAATTACTTATTGGTTTGTTCATCAGTTGTTCGTTCGGATGATCCTGAAGAATGAAGCAGGGAGTCAGTTGCCAAATCTCTTTTTGGGAAAGTTCTTTTTCTGCTGAAGTTCTTCCGTTTCATCGAGTTTAGTGGGTATGATTTATATTTGGATTTGTAATGCCTAAGCACTGGAAACAATGCTCGTCACACCGGGTTTTGCATGGCACTGAACTTGTAATAATGTGGCTCATGTTGCTGAAAACATGTTTACAGTTTCGTGGGTTTCCCATATTGTTCAAAATGATCACTGCTAGCCTCTGAGAGGATTTTATTATTTCTGTTTAATTGCTTTTTGGGAAATTTGGTGTTTGTTTTGCATAGCCATCATCAGTATGTAAGATTTGGAAAATAAAAGAAAAGGAAAAAAAAAAAAAAAAATGAAGGGGAGAGAAAAGATGCATTAGCTTTTGAGCAGGTGGAAGAACAGTTAGCCTATGCTTTAGGTCCCTTAAACAATAATCCAACCTCAAATGAAAGAAAAAAAACTAACAAAGATCGTTTCAGAATCAAAGTTTGGTACGTTACCTTATTGTTTTTACTTTTCTTGCATACGTGTGAGAGAAAGAAAGAAAGAGAATTCACTTTTGCCTTCAATTTACAGGAAAAGAAAGGAAATGAAAATAAAAATCATTTTCTTTTTTCTATATCACGGTTTGTTTTTAAGGAAACATTTTCTCTCAAATTATTTCTTGTAAAAGGCGTATGATTAATTTTATTTATAAATTTTTTAGTGCACATGTTCTTGATAACTCAAAAAGTCAGCAAGAATCCAAGCAAAGATGGTCCAGTGAGTGGTAGCAGGTGGAGTTTGTCTAAACTAGACCCATTTTTCTCCATATTTGGATTAGTAGATTGATTAAAAAGATGTCCCTTTCAACAGTGGAAAGAAGATTTGGAAAGCAGAGTAAAAAACGGTGCACCAAACATGGTCTTCCAATAATTTAAACATGGCCATGGCCTTAATCCTCATCAAGCTTTTCAAACTTTATTTTTTAGCTAAAAATTTCAAAAAATCATTTGCATCAAACTCGCGTGCAGTTCGTCAAAATTTACGATTGGTACAGTAACTTGTTACAACAAGCAAGACATCGTTCATCGCTTCGCTATTTGTGTGTTACCGGATGTCTGTCCAGAAGTCCGGCTAGTCAACCGGTCAACGGCAAATTTTTTTTTTTTTTAGAATTGTTTGGCTGATAACTTACCAATTTAATAAAAAAAGAAACACTAACAAACATAATAAGAAAATAATATTTAATAAGAATAAGTTAGAATAAAGAGTTTGATACAGTAGGTGCTAAAGGTGAGTAGTTAAAATAATGAAATAACTTTAATTTAATTAAAAAATTAAAGAGTTTGGTGTGGATGCTCTAAATAATTTGATAGCTGTGCCAGCTATCTATCTGGATGTGCTTTTTTTATTTCTAATATTTTTTATTTAACCAAAAAAAAAAAAAGTTATGATCTCTCTTTCATTCATAAGATATATATATATATATATATATATATATTATTCTCATTTACATACGTTGCTCTAGTTTAGTTTTCACAAGGTTATCGAGTTCTCTAGTTCAGAACTGCTATAGTTGCTCTCAATTCCCGTGATGCTAGTAATTATATATATTTATACATTAAATTAATAAAACATAATAATTTACAAAAATATGAGAATTATATTTAATTTTTTTTAAAAAAAAGGTCTAACAAGTCATGATTATACAATAGATCTAATAATAACATCATTCACTTTTACGAAAGTTAAATTTATAGAGTAGGTTGTTGTTATGTCTAAAGATACAACAACTTTGTGAAGATTTGTGAGATATCGATAACTATATGTTTCAATCACATTTGTTTTAAAAAAAAATGACCAACCATTATAATTTTAAGAATAATTATCATTTTTTTGCAATACAAATGTGATTTAAATATATAATTATCGATATCCGACCATCTTTATTTTTTTACATAAATACTATTTTACTTAATAAGTCTTATAAAGTAAAAAGCTTTAAATCAACAAATTGGCCCTAAAATGGGCCAGCCAAGCCAAATGCTATCTCAAATTGAGATAACAAACTTGAAAGAATTCAAATTCCAAATAAAATTATGTCAAATATACAAAATTCGATGGATATTTTTTTAAAATTTTAAAATAAGTCAGTGTAATTTATCATTGAAATTGGTACTTTAATCATTATTATGAATATTGTGATCAATCAAATCCAAGGTATATTGTTCAAAAAAATAAAAATAAATAAAAGATATAAATTGAGCTTTGACTTTGATTTGTATATAGTCTAAATAATTAATCAAGTTTATTTAGTGTAATTATTAGAATTTAGCCTCTCGAAATACAAAACAAAACTGTAGGTGGTGAATTCTCGTGCTAGTTGAAAGCAATTCTTTTATTTTCCCAAAAGGAAACGTTTGAAATGAGATTTTCACGCTGGTTAACAAGAGAATGATGTATATGTCACCAGCCCGATGAGGAAGATTCGTTACAAGGAAAATTGAGGTGAATATTAGGGAGATATTTTGCTTGAAAAACTTGATCCCATAAAGAATTTTGAAAAGACACCAAGTTGGTTTCAAAAAAAGGCTTGTTAAGCACGTTAACTTTTAGGAAAATGTTAGATTGTGCACTTGCATATTGTAAGAAAAGTTATGATTTTTGTGATGAAAGTTATGATTTGTGTGAGAAAAGTTATGAATGGTGAAATCGTGATGTGTACTTAAAAGTTATCTATAACTAAAGACTTGGCATAAACTAAATAAGTATATTTATTTAGGTCACATCACCTCTTTACTTTTCTTTACATCTTTTTATAAAAAATTAAAAAGTATATTTATTTAGATCATCTCATCTCAAACAATCCCTTATTATCATTAAAGCTATACTTTTGTGAGAAGCAAAAAGTAATATTTTTGTGAAGAAAAAAACTGATACTTCTTGTGACAAAAGTAATACATTTTGCATTAATCCCAAAAGAAAAAACTTTGCCTTTGACAAAGAACTTTACTTGAAAAACCAGCAATTCACACAAATAAATAACCCAAAAAACCAAAAATCACAATTCTACCATTCCAAAATTGAAAGTAATACTAACAAATTAACAAATGAAAAACCAGACATCATCACCAATCCCAAGTAGGGTTTCTTGAAAGCAAAAATCAAAAGTCAGAAAATAGAACTTGAACTCTTGAAGAGAACACGAGAGATAAAGTGAAAATTACCCACAGCTCCAACACACCCATCTTAGAGAAACAATTACTATGCGTAGAGAGAGAGAGAGAGAGAGAGAGAGAGAGAGAGACTCACCTAGCCGATGGAGATAGCCGCTATCGGAGGAGGGGAGAGAGAGAGAGAGCAAAACCTAAACTATGTTTGTCAAAACATGTGGATATGGAGTAGGTACCCCTCCGTGAACCAACCGAATGGGAATTTAGAACATGCCCGACCCGACCCGAAGAGTTTTAAAAAAACGAAAACAAAATTTTAAAATTTGTTTGCCAACAAAAAATATGAAAAGAGATTTTTTTTTTTTTTTTTTTTAAATTTTCAAACATTATGTCTACAAAAAAATATATATGAAAATTAATAAGTGCTTTTATGTTTTTTTCACCAAATTAATTTTGACTGGACTACATGTCGTTGTAGATAGTGTTTATGTCGTGTCATTTATATTCGTATCAAAATTACTTCAACATTAATTTAATTGATAAGCATTTTCTTACAATTTGGCTCTATTAAAAACTTAAACTGAATCTCCAAAAAAATAAGAGAAAAAATCAAAATTATAATTATAAACTATTAAATACACAAAAATATATTTTTGGATTTTCAAACATTATTTATATCAAAAAATAGAAAATCATATGAAAAACCTAAGTTGCTTTTATTATTATTAATTTTTTTCTGAATTTTTTTCCAAAAATTAGGAATGGGCGTCATGTCATGTTCGTGTTATTCCAGGTTTGAATCACAATTACTTCAATACTAACCTAATTAATTTATCATTTTGTGTTACTCATTTATTATTTTGTATTATTATATCGTATCATTTTTGATCCGTGTCTAATTCTTGTCACGTTAACATGTTATTGTAAAAAATTCTCACCGTTAACTAAAAATTATATGAAATTTTTTTTAAAAAAAATTCCACGAGTCAATTTAGTAATAATAATCTTTATTGAATGAAATTATTCAATATTTGATTTCAACTCAATTTGATCATTCTAATTTACAAAAACGACATCTTATTATTATATTATTTTACTAAATTAAATCAAATAGTAAACAAAAAATATGTTATCTTCAATAAAACAAACACAAACCTATATTAACCTCAAAATTGTATTTTACACATAAATGTCATGATATCCCCACAATAGAAATAATGTTATTCTTTATCATATTACTTTGATTTCGTCACAGATCAAATACAACTCATTTAAATAAAAAAAAAATTCTATACAATAAATAAGACTCACATATATATAATAACTAAAAAATAATCCCGAACAAATATACAATAAATAAGACTTCAAATAAAATCTATTTATGTGCAAGTATTATGAACGAGAAGATTAAATTTTATCAATGTCACAGACCAAAATTTTATCAATGTCACCACAATATCGCCACTGCCACCACCACTATCACCTCCACCACCGTCACCACACCCACTGCCACCGCCACCATCTCCGTTGTCATAACAACCGCCGCCGCCACTATCACTTCTACCTCTGTCCCACCACCACCAAACATAAAGAAAAGTTTTTTGAAAATATATTTTCCATGAAAAATCAAAAAAATATTTTTCACTAAAAAAATTGAAATTCACAATGAACAAACAAATTAGACAAAATAAATAAAATAATGTTCCTGTCAATTAGTTATTCTAGTAAAATTCAAGAGGAAAGCAACAGCATTGGATTGGCCAAAAAGACAGTTCTAATTACATTTGTTTAGAGCCAAGGGACTTTTAAGCCCTGAGGGGGGTCATCAATGGAAGCATAACTAGTCTCTCGATAACAAGATTCTTTATTATTCATCACTATATTTCATATGAATCTATTGCCAATCATAATAATACAACCACATCAGTTATCATCCTAATTCAACAAATAATGAAAGAACAATAAAAATACTGATTACCAATGCCTTTTGTCATTGGAGACACTGACCCAAAGGGTTGGTTACAATGCTCGCTTGCAAAATTGTGATTGTGGATGAGGATCATCACTGCCTCGCCTCTCTGTTGCAAAAGATCTTGGTGCGTATCGAGTCGTTTAACAGTCTCAGCAAATATGCAGGCTTTGCACAATTACATTTTATTTAATGTATGAAAAACTAAAGGAATAAAAACTAACCCATTTGGTGCTTACATTCCAAGAAAAAGTTACACGACTGGTGTGCATTGTACAAAAATAGTGACGGATCCATTTCAAGCTCAGAGTATCATCAAATTTAAGACAATCCAGCAAGACCATCAAAATGGGAACAAAAAGATGAAACCCAAACCAAACTCTACCTTCTTTTCTTGAGTGGTCCAGTCTTGAACCCACTCTTACAAGGCTTACCCCACGGTGTTCGCGAAGACCTCCCGTGACTCCCACTACTCTTACTCCTTCCTTCACCACCTCCATGAGGATGATCAACTGGGTTCATGGCCACACCACGAACCACCGGCCTCCGCCCCAACCACCTGCTTTGCCCAGCCTTCCTAAGCTTCTTCGCTCCATGTTCCGGGTTCGACACGGTCCCTATCGTGGCCCTGCACCGCGAATCAATCAATTTCTCTTTCCCTGAGGGCAGCTTGATCAAACAGTGCCTTGACGCCTTTGGCTCCTTAAGAATCTTTGCTGAAGTCCCAGCAGCCCTGACCAACTTGCCACCCTGACCGGGGTTCATCTCAATGTTGTGGATCAGTGTCCCAATTCGCATCATTGAGATTGGCATGCAGCTCCCGATTTGGGAACTCAGATCAGCTGTGAACATTTGGTTCATCATCATGGTGGTCTTGCGAGATGGTGTAGTGTGAGTGAGCGAGTCATATGCATTGGTGGATGTGCTGAAGGATCGGGTAGTTGGGTGGAGGACCTTGGCAAGGAGAGTAGATGAAGCAGTACGAACTCTGGAGAGGGCCATTTGACTGTTGTCTGTGGATGCCAGGGATTTATTTTGATAACTGAGAAATTTGAATGATTTCGCCTATGCAACTAAAATAAAAAATTTGAGTAAAAATAAATCATAAGCTATAATAGATTACAATTTAACTCCTTATACAACAATTATACCTATCATATTAGAACACTTAACCTTTCTAATTACGATTCAAATAGGTAATGGTTAGCATATCATCTTTAAAAAGAAATCTTCATTAGAGAAAGAAAGGAATAAGAAGCATTGTGGCATGAACAATCAATGTTAAAAACTTCAAAACTAAGCCTTGTTTCCTCAAGTATCAAACACTATCAATTAGTTAATTAAAGCGTAAAAGTAAATAAAATTTAAGTTGCATCCCTTTCAAGCATATTGTACTGGAAAAAAAAATTGAGATTTAGGCATTTAGTTTGAAAGTAAAAATGCACATCTACCATCTCAAATTCAGAATATATAAAACACATTAGCAATGTATGAAATATGAATGGAGATCACATGAAAATTCAATTCATCAGGCAAATTGCATGCATCGTGCGAAAATGGTTAGCACATTAAAAAAAAAAAGAACTTACATAGATCAAACTAAAGTGGCCTACAACACTACATAGATATAAAAATAACTCCAGGTTACACATAATTCAATTCAATTCCACAGTAGCTTCCACAAAAATTAAAACTAAGGGTGCTCACGGATCGAGTGGCCTCCCATCCATTGTCCGTCTGAACTTCGGCGGATTGGGAAAAATCAATCTACATCCATCCGCTTAGTTAGCAGATGCGAATTGATCAGCCTGTGCATGTTGGTGGAAGGGTGCGCGCATACTTATTTTTCAACAATATACTACCAAACATGTCTATGCATCATTTCCAATTATTTGAGTATTGAAGAACATTAAAGTTTTTGAGACTATAGCAATTGGCAAATGTCTCCTAAATCTAGAATCATCTGTTTGGTGTCTTTGGAAATTATTTTGTATTCTTAAAAATAAAGAAAATGAAAGCAACATAGTACATGTTTGACCAAACTGCTTTCAAATACTGTATCTGATATTCTTAATAATAACCCATTTCAGAAAACCATACTGTATGTCAACTTCCAAACATTTAGGTTCATAAAAGATTAATTATGATTTAAAAATTACTGTAATCAGAATATGAAAACCAAGAAGAAAAGAAAAAAAATAAAAATACATGTTTGACCAAACTGTTTTTAATGTAAAGGGTTCAGTTTGAAGTCCTCTACATTTTCTCAGTAACCAATCAAAGCCAAAACTAAAATGTCTAGCACAAACCATGCCTTAACAAGTGGAATGCAAGGGGAAAAGCACACCAAAAAAAAAAAAAAAAAGGTAAATTATATGTTTGGCTGCTAAGAAACTGTAGAAGAAATGAAAAGAAAAAAGCAAATTTTTGAATCATGAATGTTATTTGCCAACCTATTTTGAATCCCATCAAATAAAAAATCAAAATATTTTTTTTCTTTCCTAATCTTTATAATTTCCCAGTGTTTCCAACAAACCAAACAGTAAAAAAATAGATAAATACCAGTGGAAAGAACGCCGGGGACTCGAGAGAGGTGAGGCATGTCGGTGGGGATTGATTGGATAGTGAAAAAACAATCTCAAGATTCATGTTTATACCGACAAAAACAAAAACAAACACTCAACCAAGTATAAGCATAGTAAAAAAAAATTCAAAATTATACTGACCAATATCCAATCAATCCAATGTACTTATGTATGAAAATCTCACGATTCATGTTTTTATAGACCTAAAACACTTCAGAACCTCTCTTTCTTCTAGATCAAGAATTTACACAGTAGCCATTGATTCATTTGATGAATTTACACAGTAGCCTAGATCACGAATTTGATGAATTTACATAGAGATGAACAAAAAAAAAAAAAAAAAAACAGAGTCAGACAGAAATGAAGAGAAGGCCGGGGGGAGAGAGAGAGAGAGAGAGTCAGAGACAGAGACGCTTACCTGTGAGTTGCAGAGCAGATTGGTTTTTTCGAAGGTCAATCGGTCTCTTCGCCGAGAGGCTCGATCGGTGCGATGAGAGAGTGAGGTCGATCGGTCGATCTTGTGATGAGAGAGAGTCGATCTCTTGCGAGGTTGATCCGATCGATCCAGATGAAAAACGAGAGAGTGAGACTGATGAGATGAGAGTGACAGCTGAGCTGTGTTTTTGAGTTTGAGGGATTAGATTAGGGTTTTGTTTGTTTGGGTATAGATGACGATGAACGGTCCGGATTATTCACCCAAAAAAAAAGAACGGTCCAGATTTGAAATATTAAAAAATAAAAAATTTGTTAATGCGGACGGCAAGGTTTTAAAAACTGGACCGGTGAACGAACCGGAAAAATGATCGGATGGACGGGTCACCGGTTGACGTCATAATTACATCATAAATATTTTTTAAAAAAATATAAATTAATAATTTAAATATTAAACTTTTGATTTTTTTTTTAAAAATTCTTAAATATTTTTAGTGATATTTTTCTATACTTCAAAAAAAAAAAAAACAATTCTTGAATATAAGCCATAAAAACACTTCGGGCATGTTTGATTGGAAGGATTAGAGTATGGGATTGGGATTATTAATCCGTGGGCCCAATTATCCTATGTTTGTTTTGACATTTTGTTTTAGGATTATTAATCCAATGGATAATTAATCCAATAAATTTGTAGGATTATTAGTAATGGGGTAGGGGTGGGATTGTGAATACCACACTAATTTGAGAGGATTATTAATACCTCACTATTAGTCTTGTGGAATCAAACATGGCCTTCACATATTAACAACAAATTAAAGATGAAAATTTAGCCATCAAAAACAACAATCATAGTAATAAAAATTTCATAAACAGAGCATAATAAATTTCATCATAAATCATAATAAATTTCATCTTCTTCTCCTCTCTAAAACAAAAAAAAAAAACAGAGCCTTCTTGTTTTATTCAAGTGAAGAAAAGAACAGAGCATTCGGATCGGAGAAAAAAAAACAGAGCCTTCGGAGGAGATACCTGTGTGTGTTGATTCAAGTGTTGATTTTGGTTATGTCAAGTGTAGACCCAAAATAGAGATCAAAGATCAAAGATCGGCTGTTGGAAATCAACAAAAGTAGATCTGAAAATAAAAGAAGTGAAGAAAAAAATAGAGATTAAATCAAAGATCCATCAATTTGATTCGTTAATGGTGGAAAAAAAAATAGAGAGAGATCGGAAATGAATGAAGAGGAAGAGAAGAGTACCTGTGTGAAGAAGGGAAGGGAAGGGAACCCTAGCCGCTGCTGTCTGTCAACAAACAAAAAGAAAATAAGAGCTGAAAATTTTTTTTTTTTATATAGACAAGCAAACCGGTCCGGTTTGATCAAACCGGTCCGGTTTGATCAAACCGGTACCGGGTCAACCGGTTCAACGGTTAAACCGGTGGGTTTACCGGTTTTCCTTAAATCCTCCGGTTTTGGCTGATGAACGGTTTCGGTGGGCCGACCGGACCGGAGCCTCCACCGGTCACCGGTTCAACCGGTTGAACCGGTCGGTTCGGTCCGATTTTTAAAACCTTGGCGGACGGGTTGGGCTGGTGCGGTTCAAACTCGCAATCCACCCACAATCCCCAAAATTCAAACCGCACCCGAGTCTAATGTATTTGTGAAACTGTCCACACGTGTGCAAGTCGGATCGGGTAGGACGGTTTGGGCGAGTCGAATAATCCTATACTCAACCCTAAATTAAAATTATATTTTTTTGCATAAGGTGCATACCATATGCACCCCAAGGAGAGTGCACATTATAGCCTTTCCCTAAGGTTTAAAGTACCCAACCTGCCAAATTGACGAGGTTGACGAATGGTGTTCCTGGTTATGAGAGGGGTTTGTGTGATGAGGAGCAACTATTCTACAGAAAATTCAGACAACAGGATTCAAATTTGTTGATGGTGATTTTAGGGATAGGAAAGGACATAGTGTAAGTGGGAAGGGAACTAGGGCATGTTTGATCAATGTGGATTGGCCAACATAGGAAAGAAAATTATCAATTGGGATGGCAGAAAATGGATCTCCACCCTTCACAATGCAGGCTGTAACTGGTGTAGAAGTCCTTAACCAATGATCCATACCTATATCCCATCTGCAATTGGTTTAAAATGACGGTATTAGAATACATATTAGTATCTATAGTGTGGTCATATATTGACCGATATCAGATAATATCAACCAGTATATTGGTGAATATCAATATCAGAAGTTCAAAATCTTGATATGTATTGGCTGATATTTAAAACATTACTTATCAAATATTAGGTCTTAATCCCTTTATGTATATTGATTAATCTCACCCTGCCTACGTTTAGTAAATATTGCCTTCATACTTGATCTACCCACTAGATCCCTTCCTCACTTAAACCCTGCTCCGTTTAGTTTTACAACTTACATATATCAAAAAAGAAATAATAATAATAATAATAATAATTTAAAAATATGAAGCATAATCGAGTTGGGGTTGCTTTCCCTCACTCCTCCGATAACTATCTTTTCTTTCTTTTTTCCACCCCAAACCCATTGCCATCCCTAATTATCAACAAAATAAGTGGAAGACCTAAATATTTATTGTTATGTAAAGCCAAGCAAAAGCCAATGGATGAACCTTTCATGAACCAGGATGTTAGGAAAGAAAAAAGCAACAGATTTAGAATAATTAATGGATTGTCCTGCTGTGTGGGTGAAAGTTTGTAAAACATTTTGTGTAGAAATTACATTAGAATTGGGGGCTTTTAACAAATAGAAACCAGTCACCGGAAAAACATAATATTGGAGATAGAGGGACCATTTCTTGAAGCTTTTAATTTTAAATGTGTAATTTGTTTCTGTTGAGAGGCATAAGTTGGGGCTCTGGCCAAAATATTTATAACTAAGAGGAAGAGGTATGAAGATTCCTTATCTAAGGGCACATTGAGGATGGATCTTGTGAGATAAGTGACTGCTGAACTTACTCGCATAGTTGAATGCCTAGCTTGATTGAATTCTCGTAAAATATTTAAACTTTATAATAATATTTGAAATTTATCTTATTGATTGACAAAAAAACCCCTAGATGGAACTCTGAAATTTTTGAACACATAAAAGCATTAATTCATTACAATTTACAAGAATATCTTTATGCTAATTATAGCATATGCCAAAAGCGATTGTTCTTAGGTATCATTGACCAAATCAGGAATACATTCCTCATCTATTAAATAAACAATATGATAAAAGATATAGCATGATTTATTCAAATTGCTTACAAATCAAAAAATTGTCTCACTCACAGGATTCAATCAAACTACTCACAAACTACAAATGTCCAACTTGGATCAATTGACTAAGGGGTTTAGACCCACTGCGAAGCAGTATGCCCAAATTGTATGCTTTTTTAAGGATGAATGCAAGCAAGCACACATTCATTTGTATGTGCACGAGTGAATCCCCAATTTTATCATTTCCAATAAGAAGCAACCAAATTGAATGTTGGACTTAAAAACCCAAGTGGCAGTGCACTTTTTTTATTATTAAAATTCACAAGAAAAAACCCAATTCTGGGCAGGAAAAGATTTGTTTATTACATTTTCTTCCCATGTTTTAAGAGTGAAGCATATAAAACAGCATGTCCTTTATAATAATTGCAGTTTCCATTTAGAAATTAAAATATTTTTACGTACACATTTGAGCAGTTAATGAAACAGGTCTCCCTTATATCTAGTCAAGAATTTTAGCCGATATTTGGATAACAATTGCTTTTGATGTACCATTTTACAAGAGAATTGTGCCTCTGAAGGTGGCTTCATCCAATGTGTCGACACAAGTGGCTGTTAGAGGGTATTCTCTTTTGCCAAGCCATTTATTATCTACATATAAGTACTTTTGCTCTGGAGTTCAGTTGCTCACGCAATCAAGTGTTGCATTGGCAACTTTTTCTTATCAACTGAAGCATCTACAAGTCAAGATATTGAGCTGTTGACTATGATCTTGGGTTCTGGTTGTGTATTTGCTTTTGAATTTTGATTTGACTGCTATTTTTCTTCTAGTCGGATAACTTCACCGTGTAATTGAATTATATCTATGGATAGAAGCGTGAATGCAAGGGATACTATTTCCTATGCTAATCAATACTTTGTGTTGACTATTGAGAGAAACTCTTTAAGTTACCAAGATATGTATTTATGTATAGTGTGGTCTCTACCAACTTACCATATTGGAAAGATTTATTAATTACTATATTAACACTGGCATTGGCTTACAGGAAATAAGGCAATTATGCTCGTATCTTCTGGATTTGAAGAAAGTTTCAGCTGAGGAAATGTGTAAAAGTGTCTATGCTAACTACACAGCCTTCATACAGCGAGTCCTTTTGCAACAGTTGCTTCGACAATATACCCAAATTATCTACTTTGGCCTTTTCATGACATCATACCAACGCATATTAAGTTGCTGACACATTGGATTAAATTTCTGCCACTCATTATAAGGACAACCCTGTGTGTGGATAGCATTTTTCCCCCTCTTTCTTGATTAGCAAAAGAATCTTCTGAAAGCGCCCAAATGGGGATGCATTTTTTTTTATTTTTGGACTGTATTCCCTTTTAAATAGATGGCAATAAACGTTTATCCACCCTTTTTGTTGAGGCATTTTGGTCTATTTTCTTGCTCTGAATTTTCCTACTATACCTGTGCTTTTCCTTTTGAAAGATGATCTCATTTTATTGATATTGATTGGTTATCCAATGCAGCTTGTATTTTAAATCAATTTTTTTTCAACAGCACATCAAAAGAGATCTCAGATTTAGAGGGGGAGCTTTCATCAATCAAAAACCTGCTATCTACGCAGGCAACTTTAATTCGTGGTCTAGCTGAGGGAGTTCACATTGATTCATTAGCTATCACTGCTCCTGATGGTTCTACTGCAAATGGATTATCTAACTACGAGGACAAAGAACCTTCAGACCTTGAGAAACAGTTAAAAAGAGTTCCCTCATTTACTTGATGTTTTGTTAGCCGAGAGGAGGGTGGATGAAACTTTGGAAACCCTTGATGAAGGAAAACGCGTAGTAAGCAAAAGAAAAGAAAACATTAAGTCCAGCTGTACTCTTGTCACTGCAGACTGCTATTACTGAACGTAGGCAAAAATTAGCTGATCAGCTTGCTGAAGCTGCTTGCCAACCTTCTACACGTGGCAGTGAGCTTCGTGCAGCTATTTCAGCTCTTAAAAAGCTTGGAGATGGCCCTCATGCTCGTAGTTTGCTGCTTAATGCACATTACCAAAGATATCAGTATAACATGCAAAGCCTTTGTCCATCAAGCACCTCATCTGGAGGAGCATATACTGCTGCCCTCTCACAGCTAGTGTTCTCTGCTATTGCTCAAGCTGCCAGTGATTCCTTGGCTATCTTTGGAAAGGGGACAGCTTACACTTCTGAGCTTGTGATGTGGGCTACAAAGCAAACTGACGCTTATGCACTCCTGGTTAAAAGACATGCATTAGCTTCATCTGCTGCTGCTGGAGGTTTAAGGGCTGCGGCAGAGTGTGTGCAAATAGCTTGAGGTCATTGTTCCTTGTTGGAAGCTCGTGGCTTGGCACTTTGTCCTGTGCTGTTGAGACTCTTTAGACCTAGCATTGAACAAGCACTAGAAGCTAATTTAAAATGTATTGAAGAGAGTACTGCTGCCCTGGCCGCTGCTGATGATTGGGAACTTACATACACTCCAACTGCTATGCGGCAATCTGGCAGATCTTCAAGTGCATTGCTTCGTACTACAACAGCATATCAGCATAAACTTTATAGTAGTGCTCATCAGTTCAATCTAATGGTTCAGATGAACAATTTATTTTTTCACTTAATTTGCAAATCCATTAAAGGGAAAGACGTCCCCCCACCCCATGAAAAAATATTGAGTGTAAAGGTGATACCATCCTATGTGGTCACCGGCCAGTAAAAAGTCACAAATGGATTAGATGGACAGATCTTGTCTCTCATTAATCCAATGACATTGTAGTCCCTACCGCAAAGTGAGATTGCTCATTGGATGGTGATACCTCAACATGGTATCACCGTTACATCCTATATTTACTCCCACCCCATCCCCAAAAGGGTGAGCATGCCATATGGAACTCCACTTTCCACCATTTGATCTAGAAAAATGAATATAAGCCGCTGGATCATATCCACTTTGGTTCATAACCGCCACCGCTTGTATCAAACCATGACCACTTTGGGTTATAACCAAAACCACCACTACACCTCATGACCAACATCAATTTTGCTTTGTAACCAAAAACCGCCTAGCCTCATAACCAAGGCAGGCCTAATTTTGACCACCACTTCAAGTCATAATCAATACCACTTTGATTCATAACCAGGACTACTTTGACGCACAACCAAGGCATATGGTACACACCTTTTAAGGGCTGTGTACCTAGAATTGGCTTCCACTAAAATGTGAAATATTCATCTCCTTTTCTGCTTTTAACACTAGCACACACACAAGCGTGTGCTGGCCCAGCATATCATGTGGACCATTTTTTCCACTTATTAATTTCTTAGTTGTGCTTTGTTCCTTCTTTTTTTGTTTTTCCCCCCCTTTGCTTCTTGTGCGTCATGCATCATTTGGTTAAAACTTATTTAGCTAAACAACTAGTTTTCCAAGCAAGACAGCCACTTCTACTAAGAAAGATCCATCCATCCTATCCGATTTAGATTTTGATATCTAAAAAGAATGTTTGAGGATAGAAATTATGAGATGGGGCTTTGCATGCTCACTTGGATAAGTGTGCAGGGCATTGTCAAGGGGCTTGGGGCGTGACAGAGGGGTCAACAAAAGCAACAGGGGAAAACAAAAATAACAAACACCAAACTGAACCCCAGCTGCCCCTGTTCCAAAATAGCAGCCTAAAGACATCGAAAAACACCTTATCAATCTGAACTAGGAACGAGAATTTCAAGACATAATTTAATGACTGATAATGCTTTGGAACAAAGAGACAAAAGATTTAAGAAAAGAGGATGAAAAGCACATGTGAAAACAAAAGTGTTGTGGCTTTAAAGGCAATTTTGTCCATTAATTGTTTTTGTATTTTACATATCATTAGTCTGAAAGCAAATTTCTGGTTCATGGCATATTTTTTTTTTTTTTTTTTTTTTTTTTGTAGTTGTACTTGTTATTAAGCACCAGGTTGGTGATTGGAAGCAATCAGGCAAAGGCAAACAAGTGTTAAAATAACACTTTGAGAAAGACCACCTATGTGTTTTTTATCTAATCTTTAATTAGTCGAAAAATTGCACAGGAAAGACAAAACTATATTCTTTTCTCTTCCGTAAAATATCCCGCGTTAACAGTGGCCATGGCCCCCCCAAGTTTTGCAAAATTACAATATCAACTCTATATTTTAAGAATATTCGTAGGATGTAAAATGGATAGTTTCTGACTGCATAAAAATTATTTTACTAGCTATTTATTTTATCATCATTTCATAATATTTAACGAAATGATCTCCAATTTTTTCACATGTCATTTAATAACATCAATTTCATCGAGTTGATTTTATATATACAAAAGGTATACATTATTTTTTTTTATCTTGTTTTAATTTAAAATTTTAAAGAGGTATATATACTTTTTATTTGTTAGATTATGTCAATCAACAAAATAACTTAAAAGCATGGTCTAATTGATTATAATGAGATCTAATAAATAATTCAAAACTTTATACAAGAATAAAAAATAACTTCTTAAATTTATCTAATTTTCTCATTAAATACTTATTTCGGAACGCTTATATAAAAAATGATATTCAATTAATAATGTATCAAAGTCAACTCAATTTTTTTTATGCACATCTTCCCCCCTCCCCCCCCCCCTCTGACAATTTCTGCTTCCGCCCCTGCCGTGCTAAGAGAAAATTCTAAAACATAAAATTAAAAAAAATTTAAAAAAATGAAGAAAAAAGGAACTGCTTCTCATCACGACAGCAACAAAAAGTTGCTCCTTTCCTAATTTAATTTTGAGGTTTACGTTCTCTCCAACCGAGTTCATTGGTTGGATCGGTGTAGTTCGGGTCTGTAAATTTATTGCAAGTTTTGCTTTAATAATTTGATTTGTATGCTTTACACGTCCTCTATGTACATCATTTATAAAAAAAAAATTAAAATATTTTTTTTAATAACTGGATGTTTGGGCTAGTTTGTGCACACCTTAACTAATTTTGAGGCCCTAAATTAATAACCCAACAAACCTCCTCCAGTGAACTTTTAATATGACTCGAACTTGAAACATCTTAGATCTTAGGGTACTTACCAATTAGTCCTATCAACTAGACTTATTTACCTACAGGTCCTAACTAATAAATTTAACACTATAAAAATAAGAGAGTGATAAATTTATCACTAAAAATTTATTCATAAAAACAAAGAGACTGATAAATTTATCACTATAAATTTATTCATAAAAAAAAAGACTGATAAATTTATCTTTATCACTTAATAAATTTATCAAAGAGTACTTAATGGGTAATAAGTCTCCAAAGTAGGACCTATTGGGTAATAAGTCTCCAAAGTAGGACCTATTGGTAGTTTACCCTAAATCTTATTATCATTTAGTTAAGTGTAATTAGATGATATTATGTGGACCCAATATACTTAACCTGGGTGTATGTGAAGATATAGTAAACAAAATATATGAAGCAATAGTCATTCTAATATTATTGATAAATTGAATAATTTGAATTATTAAAATACAGCCTGTAATAAGAAAAATTAGTATGTGATTGGGGCACCATGTAACTATGCCATCCACTAATCACCAGCACTATAGTTTCTTTTTTTTTTTTCTGGTACATCAACTCAAAATCATGGTCTCGTTCTCTCAATTAATTACAATACTTCTGGACATCACCAACTATAATAAACCCATGATACCAAATTCTAAAAAACTAGAGACAAACTGATTCCTACAAATTAATCCTAATCATAAAATGGGTGGTTATCTTTTTGTCTTTTTGCAAAAGACCAGATTGATATCATATCATTTGATTTGTCTAAGGTAGGGAAGAAATTACTAGGTAAATACCATTATTGTTCGAAATAACAACTTCCTATGATGTTCACCACACAATTAATTAATTAATTAATTAACTAATCAACGTAGAGGAACCTCACCAAAATCAAGCATGCATAGTGTATATATATAGCAGTCTTGCTTACAACAAATGAAAACCCAATTCAAATTTGAAGAGAAACAATAACAATAACAAGATGTTTTTACATTTCTTTCTGATAAGACTATTACTTCATCATCTCAGTTGGTGACTGAACCTGAGCTCATGCCAACTGAATGCAAGACTCAAGGTTCGCAGTTGTTGTATGCTAGTGTATCACAGTCAAGTGACAATAACATCTCTAGGATCTATAACCGTGTAACAAATATGGAAGTTAGACAGAAGTAGTTAGACTATATGTATAGATATATTTGTATGTACGTGTGAGTTAGTTACTGCTGTGTGTATAAAATAATTGTAAAGCCACATTGATTTGTTAAGGGAATAAAAAGTTTACATGGTATCAGAGCTTCAAGCTCTAACGAGCACGATCCATCAATGGCAGAAGCTCCACTTGAAGCTTCTTCCTCATCTCCAATTCCCTCAAATCTGAATATGCTTGTCTCAAACTTTAATGCTTTAGTTACTGTAAAGCTTGACTCGAGCAACTTTCTCATATAGAAGAATCAACTTCAAAATGTTCTTCGGGCAGCCAATCTTCTTGGCTATGCAGCTGGTTTAATTACTTGTCCTACACCAAAAATTGAAACTTCTGATGGAAAGCTGTTTCCAAATCCTGAGTTTTCTCAATGGCAGATCATTGATTCTCATCTTCTTAGTTGTGTCACAGCAACTCTTTCTCTAACTGTTTACTCGACTGTTCTTCATCATTCTCATTGTTTCCAAGTTTGGCAAGCTCTAGAAAAACGTTTTACTTCTCTGTCACGTTCATGCATTCATCAATTGAAGAGTAAAATGCAAACTGTTAGCAGGTATTTTAATATTATAATGTGTTATACGTTGATTTTCTTTTCTTTTCTTCCTTGTTTAGCCTTCCAAGTCATCCAAGGTCTTGGTCTTAGTCTCCATAACTTATCCACCAATCTTATCTTATCCAAGTCTTGGTCAAGTCCACCAAGACTTATCCACTCCATGTCTTCATCCGTTTCTTCCCCACCAAGAACTTGTCTAACTAGTTCTCATTTCTATATATTGGAGCTAATGTTCTATCTTGGTGTAGAGGTGAAGAAGTTTGGTTGTTTGGTTATGTCTTGAGTGAGATTATCAGGCAAATAAAAAGGGTGTGTGTGATACAGCTTTGGGTTCAACCAATTGTGCAGTATTGGTGAACCATACGACTTAGTCGGGCTGTTGTATCCTGGGGGGGACAAGTCAAGGTTTTTTCTGTTGCATCGGTGTGAGGCTTTGCCTAACCGCAGAGGGCTTGAATCTCCTTAAAGAGAGCGAATTTCCCGCGCCTCAGCCCTTTCAATAATTATTGTAACTTTATTTTTGTATTTTCTGGTGTTTTATTTGTAATTATCACCAACAATTTTAAGGAGATTCAACTAGCAAAAGTTCATGGAGCCAATACTGGAGAAGCCCAACGAGAATACCGGCGATCTCAACAAGCCCTTCCGGTTCAAGGGAGCTCATTTCAAGAGATGGAAAGGCAAGGTGCTTTTCTACCTCAGTCTCCTCAAGGTGGCGTATATCCTGACTGAGAAAAATCCGAACAAAGTCCCCACTGAAGAGATGACCGACGAGGAGTATACTGCTCATCTTGAAAAAATCAAAAAATACAACACAGATGAGTATAAATGTCGATACTATCTTTTAAATTGTCTTTCAGATCAATTTTATGATTATTATGATACTACTTACACCACTGCCAAGAAAATTTGGAAAACCTTGCAGAATAAATATGACACTGAAGAGGCAGGCGCTAAAAAATATGCTGCAAGCCGTTTTTTCCGCTATCAAATGATAGATGGAAAATCAGTAGTGGAGCAAGTTCAAGATTTTCAGATGCTAGTAGCTGAAGTTAGATCTGAAGGCATCAAAATTGGAGACAATCTTGTTATAGCAGGTATTATTGACAAACTTCCATCATCTTGGAGAGAGTTCCAGAAGTCGATGCGTCACAAGCAAAAAGAGACGTCCTTGGAGACTCTAATCACACGGATTCGGGTGGAGGAGGAAGCACGAGGACAAGATGCACTTATGACACAAGAGCATTCCACTGCAAAGGTAAATTTAACTTCTGGAAATACTTTACCTAAAGGTCAATTTCATAAAAATAGTCACTTGAAGCCAGTTAAGAAAATTTGGAAAAATACTGGAAGGCCACAAAATAAAAATTACCCGAGGCAAAAGAAATGGAACCAAGAACCCCCTTCACAAGATTTAACAAATGTGACATGTTTTGTGTGTGGCAAAAGTGGGCATATTGCTCGAACTTGCAAATTTCGGAAACAACAGTCTCGACCACAGGCTAATGTTACCGAGGAACCATTTGTAGCTATGATCACAGATATTTTTATGGTTCAATCTGTGGAAGGGTGGTGGGCAGACTCTGGTGCCAATAGGCATGTCTGCTATGATAAAGATTGGTTCAAAGATTTCACTCCTTTTAATGAGGAGAGGACTGTTATGCTTGGTGACTCCAGTTTAACCAAGGTGCTCGGGTGTGGAGATGTTCAGCTGAATTTTACCTCTGGACGTGTGCTTGTTTTAAAAGATGTGTTGTACATATCTGTAGACACCCCATTTTTGACTACCTTTAAGACTTGGACGTGACTGATTGTTTACTTGGTGGAGAAAGGTGTGCAGGGGAAAGATGTAATTTCTTCGGCAAAGAGAGAGTCAAATCTCAACTTCATACCCCTGTTCTGGACCAAAACAATCTCGATCAAAAGATTTTAGACTTAAAACCCTCTCGTTCAAAACGTTTTTGAAATAAAGTTCCTACGATGTTCCGACGCTCGCATTTTGTTAAATGTTGCGTTTTTCGGTAAACCGAGCGAGGACAAAGTGGGAATGAATGAAAGAGAGATGAAATCTTTGAAAAATCTTTCAAAACACCTTACTTAGGGGTTTGAAGTTGAAGAAAAGAAAAGAAGAGGGAAGAAATCCAGTCGGGGGAGAAAATGGGCATGAACCGTTAAGAGAGAGTCGAGCAGCCCTCGCCGAATCGGGCCTATTCATTTGGATACTTGAAATCAAGCTATGAGGCCACTACCATTGGAAAACTTACTCCCGGGGCTTCATTTTTCACTCAAGAATCTCCTAAATTCAATTCCGGACAGAGGAGATATGGCTGATTGAAGTGGGGCATCACTCCGGTTGGACCGAAATCTGTGCGGCTTCACCAAAAAGGGCATAACTTTTTCCACAGGAGGAATTTTGATGCAAGGTTTGTGCCATTGGAAAGCTAACTTCCGGGGCTTCAATTTGGACACTTGAATGGCCACCATTGGACTTCCCAATCACCCACCGGCCACATTTCTTTCCGGAAGCCCATTTTTTTGTCCTAAAAGTAGCTGGCCGGCCAGAAAACCTAGCAGGCCAGCCACCTAGCTGGTGAAATGACTTTTTTGCCCTTTTTAGCTAGCCGACCATAACCCCCTCCCCAAGTGTGTCCTAAAAGTGAATTTTGTTTTCCTCTAGGCCTTATGTCCGAGGGTTTGGCCTTTTGGGGGGAAACTTGAATTAGTTTTCCCCCCCATTTTTCCCCCTCTTTTCCACCCTTTTTTGTCTATATAACCAGCACTCCAGCTGGTTTTGAAGGTGGAGAAAATTTCTTTAGAGCTCTCTTGCATACACTCTCCATTTCCCTCTATTCCAAGACTCCAAACTTTAGGGTCCTTGCATCATTTGCACTACACCACATAGCACCACCTCTCCAACCTCCATTCCAGCCACTTGGAGCTGTTTTCCAGAGCTGAGGAACACCACTTCTTGTGCCAAGAGGTTGCTAAAGTTGAGTCTTCAAGGGTAAGTCATTCTCTCCTCTTTTTGGTCCTATTCTTGCTCAATACATTAGCCATACTTGATTGCATATTTGAGCTCCGACCCTAACTGAAAATAGCATTTTTTTGAGCTCTATTTCATGTTTGTTTAAGGGCCTCTCACTGTTTGAGGCTTCCTTTTTGCACTTGCTTCATTACCTCCCTTGTATGCCATTTTCTTGCATATTATTTTTGGCCTATGTATAAACTGTTTTGAGCTCTGTCATAAACTGTAAAGTGGCTTATTTTGAGCCCTTATTCAACATTGTTGAAGGGCTCATCACTGTTGAAGGCTTCCATTTGCCACTTGCCTTTGTATCTCTCTTTTGGCCTTATTTTTGCATGTTTTGTTAGCCCCTTGTGCTTCTGTTTTTGGGCTCTGGTCTGAACTGTAAATGACCTTATTTTGATCCCCTCTTCATGTTCTATTAAGGGTCTTTTACTGTTTAAAGCATCCTTTTTATACTTTGTGTTATAGCTCTCTTTTTGGCCTTATCTTGCATAGTATTTTAAGCATACTTGTACACTGTTTTGGGCTTGATCATCAACTGTAAAAGGTCATATTTTGGGCCTCTCTTCAACATTGTTGAAAGGCCCTCATCTGTTTGGGGTCGGCAGCCATCACCTCCTTCTTTGTCCCCCTTTTGGCCCATTTCTGCATGAGAGCTTAGCCATACTTGTGTTTGTTTTTGTGGCTTGCTGTAAACTGTAAAACATCATATTTTGGGTCCCTCTTCAACATTGTAGAAGGGACCTTCTCTGTTTAAGGTCAGAATCTGTTACTTGTTTCATTATCTCGCTTTCGGGGCCATTTTTGCATGTTAACTTAGCCCCATTTGTGTTCACTGTTTGGCCTTGCTTAAAACTGTAAATATGTTTTTTTTGGGGCTGTCTTGATTCTGTCTTCACACTTCATGTTCAAATAATGCATGCATTGCATAGCCATAGGTCATTTCATGCGCCTACTTTCATGTTTCGTGAGTCATTTCGTGCATCGGGTGTCATTTTTCCATCTTTCGGGGCTGTTTTGCATCACTTATTGCCTCTGAAATTTGCATGTTAGTATGCCATATTCCATGCTTTGCCATGCCTTGCTAGAGTGGCATTCGGTGCCTTAGGGTCGGTCCTCGGTTTGCGTGCACGTATGCACGTATTTCGAGTATCTCATTTCCATCTGATAGCCTCCTATGTGAATGTGGCTGAGGTCCACTCGTGTTGGTGTAAGTCCATTATGCATTGTGTATGCCATTTCAATTCATAGCATTGCGTATGCTAGGTTGTATGTTAGAGCATTGTGTATGCCATGTTACCTCGTGCATCGTATATGCCATTTCATAGCATGTTGCATGTTAGGTTGTATCTTAGTTGCATTTCATGCATGTCATGCATATTGCATTGTGTTGGGAATAGGAGTTAGCCCGAGCACGGGAAACGAGGGGCGTTTCGTATTTCGAGTGACGGAACGTGTCTCAATTCCCAGTCGCCGACACTCCAGATTGTCCATGATGGAGTTAGGTCTTGTTGTGTTTTCCTGTGCATTCATTTCATAATGAGTTGTGCAATTCGACTCCTTGGCCATCATGCATCGAGATGCGTGATTGGTGGCACGAGGATCGAGGTATGCATACATTTGTGAAAATACATTGCCATGCCCCTTTCCTGCTCTCTGTTGCAGCAAATCAAGAATCAGCAGTCTTCCGGGCCTTGGCGCGCTTTCCAAAAATTATTGCAAAACCGAGGCTAATTGGGGCATCGCAGTGGATTTCTGCAGAAGGCAACCCGGACATGCATCATTCATCATCTGGAGAAGAGTCAAGGCAATCCCTGGCTTGCATGCCAGTTTATTATTTTTCTTAGTTAATTTGTAAATTAATTAGGGATTTGTACATATTTGGACTGTATTATTTGGACTGTACTATTTATTCGGACCCTCTGCGCGAGGGCAATGTTGTAATAAGTGTGCGTGAGTGTGATGTATGTCTTCCAACCCCACATCTTTCTTCCCTTTTATTTACCTGCTTATGATGGTTAGATTAGGGCATGTTTCAATTAGCATACAGTATGATAGCATGTTTGCATTCATTCATCTGTTTTGCATGCACCGGGCTCGGCGCATCATACTAACTGCATTTGTATTTCAATTCCGAGTTGAATACATGTTAGCTGTAGCATACCATAAGCCATGTTTAGAATAGCCGAGCCTGCTATAGTTGCATTTTTGCATGCGTTGCATTAGGCACTTCTGTATATTTAGGATCATACATGATTTCTAATGAGTTTCTGTTTTGGCTTGGAGTACTCGGTAAGTTTTATGCTTTAGCATCCTTGCATGTGTGTGAGTGACTGCCATGAATAGCATGCTTACCATGAGGCTAACCGCTTATGTGATATAACTGCCTGGAATGCCTGTGGGTGAAGGTTGGGTTATTTGGATTGGAATAAATCATCAACTGTGAGTTTTAAGCCCACTAGATAGTGGCAAAACCATGTTTTCTAAGCCCACCTGAGGGTGGCAAAATCTGCATTTTAAAGCCTACTTGCGAGTAGCAAACCATCTTTCAAAAAAACAAACATGAAATGTTTTGTTCCAAATCAGGCGACCCGGTCTATACTTGTATGCTGTGCGCATCACATAGTAAATCTAGGCTAATAAACGGAATAAGAACACATAAGGTTTTCAAAACTCGATATCATGGTTAGTAGAGGCCGATCTTTGATCGGGCGAGCGGGGTGCTCACGAAGTGACCTTCCCCAATCGTACCCAAGTTCCCGACCGAGGCAACTTTGGTGATGACGGACACGTGGCCTTAGGCAACGAGTCAGGGTTTCCTAAATTTCCCAAAAATAAAATATTTAGGTGGCGACTCTGTATCTGGCAAAGCAGTCCATGTTTGGCACTTCTTTCAAAAAACCTGTTTTCTCAAAATGATTTGTCGGATTTGGACTCTTTGGTTCAAATTACGAACCGTGACAACAAATCGAGTCCGAACTGTAGCGAGGTCCCCCGCAGGCTTGTTACAATATCGTCCATGAGGAAAAATTTGATGTCAAGTTATTTGCTCAACAAAGCTGGTTTCAAGCAGACTATTGAATCTGACCAATATGTAATCACTAAAAAAGGCATATTTGTGGAAAAAGGATATGCCTGTGATGGAATGTTTAAATTAAATGTTGAGAATAAGAAAGCACATATTTCTGTTTACATGCTGTCTTCTATGAATTTTTGGCATGCTCGTCTGTGTCATATTAATAACCGATATGTGGGAGTCATGAGTAGTTTAGGATTAATTCCCAGACTAACAAACAAGTTTGAGAAATATGAGGTTTGCAATCAAGCAAAAATAACTAAAAGGCCTCATAAAAGTGTGGTAAGAAATACTGAATTGTTAGAATTAATTCACACTGATTTATGTGAATTTGAAGGAATTTTAACACGTGGTGGAAATAGATATTTTATCACTTTTATTGATGATTTTTCAAAATACACTTATGTATACTTGTTGAAAAACAAAAGTGATGCTTTTGAAAAATTTAAAGAATTCCTTCTTGAAGTTGAAAATCAATTCGGTAAAAAGATTAAAAGGTATAGGAGTGATAGAGGCCGGGAGTATGAATCTTTTGGATTCAACTCGTTTGCTCAGTTTTTGGGAATAATCCATGAAACTACTCCACCATATTCACCTGCATCGAATGGTGTAGCAGAAAGGAAAAATAGAACTTTAACTGATTTAACAAATGCTATGCTAATTGAAGCAGGTGCTCATTCAAATTTATGGGGAGAAGCAATCTTAACTGCATGTTATGTTATGAATAGAGTGCCACATAAAAAAACAAAAGTTACACCTTTTGAGTTGTGGAAAGGGCATAAGCCAAATTTGAGATATTTGAGGGTTTGGGGTTGTCTAGCTTTTGTTAGACTTGTGGACCCTAAAAGACCTAAATTAGGTGTGAAAGCTGCCACTTGTGCTTTTCTTGGATATGCAACAAATAGTACAGCCTATAGATTTTTTGATATTGAAAACAAAATAATTTTTGAATCTAGGTGATGCAATTTTTCATGAAGAAAAATTTCCTTTTAAATCTAAAAATGGTGGGGGTCAAAATTATCAAGAAAATATTTTATCTGAAACTGGTTCCTCTACTCCTCTTTTACAAAACCAAGACACTGTAGTTTTTGAACCTAGAAGGAGTAAAAGAGCCAGATTAGAAAAAGATTTTGGCCCTGATTATCATATTTTTAATGTGGAGGAAACTCCATTAACTTTATAAGAAGCTTTGGCATCTCCTGACTCTATTTTTTGGAACGAGGCTGTAAATGATGAGATGGAATCATTATTATCCAATAAAACTTGGGTATTAGTAGATTTACCACCAGGTTGTAAAACTATTGGCTGTAAATGGGTTTTGAGAAAAAAATTTAAACCGGATAGAACTATTGATAAATATAAAGTAAGACTTGTTGCAAAAAGTTTTAAACAACAAGCAGATCTTGACTTTTTTGACACATTTTCTCCGGTTACTAGAGTTACATCCATTAGATTATTAATTGCAGTGGCTGCAATTCATGATCTAAAAATTCATCAAATGGATGTTAAAATAGCCTTTTTAAATGGAGACTTGGGTGAAGAAATCTATATGGATCAACCTGAGGGTTTTGTGGAACCCGATCAAGAAAGCAAAGTGTGCAAGCTAGTTAAATCCCTCTATGGCTTAAAACAGGCCTCTAAACAGTGGCATGAGAAATTTGATTCCTGCATGATTGAGAATGGCTATAAAACGAATGAATGTGATAAATGCATCTACTATAAATCTGAAGAAAATTCACATGTCATTATTAGCCTCTATGTGAATGATTTACTTATATTTGGCTCTAATTTACATATCATTGTGGAAACTAAAAATATGCTTAGTAGCCATTTTGATATGAAAGATCTTGGTGAGGCTAATTATATTTTGGGAATGAAAATTACCAAAACCTGTGATGGTATATTTCTTGATCAGTCGTATTATGTTGAGAAAATTTTGAGAAAATATAATTTTTATAACTGCAAGCATGTTCTTACTTCTTTTGATCCTCATGTGCATTTATTTCCTATTGAAAATGATGAGGATGTAATTAATCAAAAGGAATATGCTAGTATGATTGGTAGCTTGCGTTATGCGACTGACTGTACTAGACCTGACATTGCCTATGCAGTTGGAGTACTTAGCAGGTTTACTAGCAAGACTGGCAGTGATCATTGGCTAGCCATTGAGCGTATTATGAAATATTTATCTGGTACCATAAAATATGGCTTGTTTTATAATAAGTATCCTGCAGTACTTGAAGGTTACAGTGATGCCGATTGGAATACCTTGTCAGGTGATTCATTATCAGCCACTGGTTACTTATTTACATTGGGAGGTGGTGCTATAAGTTGGAAATCGAAAAAACAAACCATTATTGCTAATTCAACAATGGAGGCTGAGCTTATTGCTTTAGCTACAGCTAGTGAAGAAGCAAATTGGTTAAGAGATTTGTTAAATGAAATCTCTTGTTGGGAAAAACCGATTCCACCTATATTGATTCATTGTGATAGCACCGCAGCAATTGATCGAGTTAATAACTATTATTATAACGGTAAATCCAGACCTATCAAAAGAAAACACAGTACTATGAGATCTTATATGAATAATGGCATCATAAATGTGGATTATATTAAATCTGGTGATAATCTTACAGATCCATTAACTAAGGCCTTAGCAAGAGATAGAGTCTGGAATACATCGAGGGGGATGGGGTTGAAGCCCATTGAATATAGCAGGAGCCATGTATGAGGATACTCAACCCAGGGACCAGAGATCCTGTAACTGGGTTCAATGAGAAAAACGATCATATGATGGCCGTGAGAAATGCACCAAATTACTTTTTACCCATCCCTATGATGTAAGTGCATTTATCCTGTAACGTTGTAGAGGTTGAGTTATTAAAAAACTCTTAATGAATTTCTGTAGCTCTTATTGAGTGGGGTGTCATAGTGTAGACGTCCCCGAACGCCCCGGGAGGGTTAAGTCCCGTTCTGTTCGTTTTTGCGGCTTACTACAGTTCGGACTCGAATTGTCACGGTTCTAAATCTGAACCAAAGAGTCTAAATCCGACAAATCGTTTTGGAAAACTGATTTTTTGAAAGAAGCGCCAAACATGGACTGCTTTGCCAGATACAGAGTCGCCACCTAAATATTTTAAAATGGGAAATTTAGGAAACCCTGACTCGGTGCCGAAGGCCACGTGTCCGTCATCACCAAAGTGGTCTTGGCTCGGGAGCTTGGGTACGATCGGGGAAGGTCAGCTATGAGCACCCCCTTTCGCCCGGTCCGAAGACCGGCCTCTACTAACCATGATATCCGATTTTGAAAACGTTACATGTTCTTATACCAATTATTAGCCTAGAATTACTATGTTATGCGCGCAGCAAACAAGTATAGACTAGATTGCCTAATTTGGAAATAAACATTGCATATCCATTCATTTTGAAAATGCTTCGGAATTTGCTACTCGCAAGTAGGCTAAAACACGGATTTCAACGAATTTTTCCAACTCAAGCAATCCAACCTCCATCCACAAGCATTCAAACAGTTTATCTCATATAAGCATTTAGCCTCATGGTAATCATACTATCATGGCAACATTCACACGCGTGCGATATGCTAAAGCATAAATACTTACATCGTACTCCGTGCCAAAACAATAAACTGGTTAGCAAACATGCATGTCCTAGTTCATGTTAAATGGCTAATGTAACACACACAGAGATGCAGTTTAGGACAGGCTCGGCTAACCCTAAAATGGCATGTGAAATGCAATCATTCGGTGCACGTATTCAAGTTAGATTTGGAGATACAATGCAGTTTGTATGATGTACCGAGCCCGGTGCATGTCAACAAATGTATGGATGCACGCATGCATTGCATAAGGTATGTTAAAATAAACGTGCCCTAATCTACCATCATAAGCAGATAAATAAAAGGGAAGAAAGAAATGGGAGTTGGAAGACATACACACCACTCACCCACGCTTATTACAAATACGCCCTCACTCGGAGGGACCAAATAATAATACAAACCGAATACATAATTAACTACCCTAGCTAATTAAATATTACAAATTGCCTAATTAATTAACAAATTAACTAAGCTAGGAAAAACAGTAAACCGCCTCGGGGCAAGGGCTCAATGCATGCGCGCTCGAGACTTGCTCGGAATCGCACTGTCATGCCTAGCCTGCCTCTGTTTTCCCTGCTTTGTTCCTCTGAAAATTACCAAAGTCTCAAGGATACCTCTCTGGACATTGGAGAATCCCACCGGCTAGAGGAAATGACCACCGGCACTAGGATGTGGTCATCGGCACAAAATAGATCCACCGGCCATTGATTGACTGCCGGTCGGCACTAAATACTGCCGGCCGGCAATGAATTCCTGCAGAACCTGCAACTTACAGCAGCAGAGGGCAAAATCTTGCATGGCAGCTCAATTCAAGCAATGTATGCACCCAACACATTCCTTATCATGTTTGTGACTCAAAGGAGGATGTGCCTCGATTCTCGGGCCACCAATCACGCATTTCCATGCATGATGGCCCAAAGGATCAAGTGTGCAATTTTCATGTCAAATGAAATGCAAACTAAACAATCAAAGAGCCCAATCCCTATCACCAAATCAAGGGACAAGGCATGCATGCAAGATGCATTGCAACCTAATCATGTTAGCTAGGGATGCAACATGAGCATGTGAACAAACAATGTAAGCACATAAGCAAACATGAGGTAAGCATGCAAGCAAGCAAATGATGGTCTTAAACATGACTTAGGCAACTCCAAATGGGCCTAAAATCAGTGGCCAAAATGCCCAAAAATGAGGGCTAAACACACATGCACACATGCAAGTAAGTCGGACCAACACTTTAAGCATTAAACAAGCAACTTCCAAACACATTTGAAAGGGGATATCATGGACAACTAGCATGCAATATAAGCTCTGAAATTCATGCTAGAATATGGTGCCAAACGAAGCCAAATGAAGCAAACATAAGCATGCAAGCATAGTCCAAGCACTTGAGGCAAGTCATGAAGCTTTGAAGCACATTTAATCACAACAAACATGGCATGCACTAAACAACTAAAAACAGATCTTTAGCATGTTAAAGCAAGGCCAAAGGACTACTTAGATGGCATCTAAGTGGCTCAAATTCAAAGGCGTGCATAATGGCCAAAACAAAGGGCATACAACACATGTTCTCAAAGCAATGAAGAGGCGACTAAGGCAAGCATATGGGCATGCCAAAGGGACTGATATTACATGTTAGGTGGTTCCAAACCATCAAAATGATACAAGCAACACATGCTACACATTCACATACTTGAGGCATACAAGCCCGACAAGCCGCAAATGCAAAGGAGCTATATTAAGCATGTCAAAATCAATCCAAACGACTATGGACAGACCTAAAGCATGGCAAAATAAGCACAAAACATTCATAAGTCTAAGCCTAAATCATGCTCAAACAAGGGCTAACAACCTAAGACATGTTAAGGGAATTACAAGGCATTACATGGCAACTACACTAAACATGAATAGAGCACCAAAACCAACACACAACATGATTATATTATGGCATAATAAGCATGAAATGCAGCCTAGACATGATCAACACACACTTGAACAAAAGGCTCCTTAAGAGACCAAAAATGGTCCCTTTCAAGGACAACAAGGAGAGGGGGTGGCCCTCCCCTTTTGGAGACTTTAAGGCACCATCTCCACCACTGAAATCCCTCAAGATTTCAGTGGTGAAGAGGCCCAAACACCAAAGTCTCGAAACTAGCACAAAATGGCACAAAATGAGGCCTTTCAAGGCCTAAGGGTGGTCAAACACACCCGAACCACAAAACACCCTTAACAAACAATTAAGAGGGCTTAAAAACAGAACTTTTTTATGTTATACACTAAACACAAAAACAGCTTTAAGACAGGTAAAAATAGGATGCAAAAATGGGGAATAAAAGGCAAGATTCTCACCCTTGTTGACCACCTTCACAAGTGTTGATGTTGTTGCTTCCTTGGGCTCAAATCCAGCCAAGAACACCAAGAACAACCTCTTGGAACCTCAGAAACCAAGGAAAGGTGAAACACTAGGTGTTAATGTGCAATAGTAAGACACAAACACCTAGTCACACAAACAAGAGAGAAATATAGATATAGGATATGTGTTGAACCCTAACCCTAAAACCAGAGCTCCCTCTCACCTCTCTAACCAAAACTTTCTAACCCTAGAACAAGGGAGAGAAGGCCTCCTCTTATAGAGGAGGCAATCTTGTAAAGCTTAACTAGTAAGCAAACAAGAGGGGCATCCCTCCATACACGTGTATGGAGGAGAAGAAAGTGCCAGACAGCTGCTTTAAAATATCTCAAAAAGCAGATGAACAGTAGCCGGCTAGCCAAAAATGTCATTTTGACAAAAATGACTGCCGACCGGCAACAAAAAGTGCCGACCGGCAATGTATATTGCTGGTGGCAACAAAAACCAGCCGGTGGCCTC